>QFEQ01000247.1:103744-189685 GCA_003316335.1 Hemileccinum impolitum
TGAGCCCCCCCCCCACGTGTGATCCCCCCAGGCTAGGGACATGTGCGCTGCATAGTATGAACCAGCTGATCACTCAACGTTCCATTCCGGCTGCTATGTAGACAGATTCTTGAAATAGATCGAGGGCGGTGCATACATTACTAGTAATATTAGCCTACGCGCGTCCGAGATGACTGGGTGCCAGTGGAGTGAGAGCAGCAAGCACTGTTACCCGAACCTCCATCCCCCGTTTTGAAAATATGAGGTCCGTGCGCTCCACAACTTGAAATGACACCGGAGGTGATTGAGAGTGTGCGTGTGTGAGTGAGAGCGCTGCGCGCGCAACTGGCAATGTGTCCCACAATTGGAGTCGCGATGGAAGGCCCAGAAAATTCGTTGAGCCGCGAGCGGTGACAAAGACGGATGTATCTGGCACTGGCTGCTCCCCCCGCTCCCCCTGCACGATCCGCGCGTACATGGTACAATGAATACAGTTGGGGCTGGCATTTTATGCGTCATATGCATGATAACCGGTAAAGGGGCTGTCGTCGTCGGGCAACCTCTCTCGCAGGGAAAGGCAAAAGGGGAAAGATGGCAGATAATACTATGGGCTGGCCGTCCTTTGTCGCGTACGCAGTGCATAGCTGTGGTGACGGGGACGGACGACGTCGGCAGCGCGAGCATCCCAGCCGTCATATTCAGCATCGATTGGCTGAGTCACCGACTGGCGCAGGCTAAAGTTGAGCGGGTCCTCCGGCTCAGAGGACGTTCGTGCCCCACCGTCACTGTTCACTTGCGCTCACGCCGCATTCGCTGGTTGGCACTTTGCTACGTCAAAGACTATCCTGTACGTTGGTCCAGGGGCTCCCCTCGAGACCATGCGCCATGACTGGCAGGGGGGTCCGATAACGTGAGTGTGTAAAAAGTCCCGCGTAAGGAGAGTGTGCAGAAACCGCCTGCGGACAGTGATGTGCACGAAGCAACCGTCGCGATGGAAAGAAGGCGGACAGGACAGAGAACGGCGGCGAATCTGTCTGCTTAGCGGAGTCCATAACCGCTTGCCGTGACACGAGGTGAGCGTAACAACAAGCACCTCTCCGAGGATCGACGTCGCAGTCATCCATCGCAAGAGCACCGACGCGGGGCTCGCTCGAGTGAGCGTAGCGACGCCGAACAGTGTTCATTTGCGTGGTCCTGCGACGACGATGCAAGGAACGAGCTCGCCAACAAAACCCCCCTGCGAGTCCAAGAAAGTACGAGTGAGTAACAAGTCGAAGTGGGTCGTTTGAGTGCTCACTCACCATTCCATGGATGGGGTAGGGTTTTTATACCTGTGGGGAGATTTCCCCCCTCTCCTCAGATCGGCCTGGTCCAAGCTCGGCTGTTCTGCCAGTGGCCTAGAACGACCGTGATGAGAGATCCGATAGGAAAGTTCTCGACGGTGGTTCCTTCTTACCACTCCTGGCTGACCTACGGAACGCTGTGAAAACAGTGATCCATGCTTGGGTCGTATGGTTCTGCGTGCCAGTCTTTGAAGCGCACTTCGATCGATTAATAGGTCGCTGCATATCCATGAATACATCCAACGGGGAACCCGGAACATGTCGAACACGCACAAATGCGACCGTGGACACATATGTAGACCTGGGAGATAAAAAAGATCACCGGAAGTTCGGCACAATATAGACCGTTGGAAAAACCATCACTCGGAAAGGCACCCATGGTCATGTCCTGGTGTCGCAGCGTGGACATCCTTCTTGACAAGTTCGGACTGTGAAAATTTTTGGGCGTGTTCCGTCCGTTCACAATGTTTTGACGTTATCGATCGTTCAGAAGGGACCGTATTGGGGTCGGTGAAACAGGGTGCTCGTCCACGGTTTGCAGCCTTTGATATGTGGCATGGCATGGTGACGAGGTGACATCAGATATTTCTCTAGATGCCACTGGCAGATGGTCAACCGGTGGAGATGTCAAAGACAGGCGGCCCCACATCTGGGGTAGAAAACACGAGGGGATGTCGATGAGGCAACAAGCAATCCGCGTCGAGAATGCTGCTCAGCGTTCAGTTCTCGAGTATCTTGAGGCGAGATAAATAATGTTCCGTGCGTCGGGCACCAATCAGTACATATTTATCAACTGGTCAACAGCGGTCAATAGCCGCTTTTTCACGCCCGTGAGGAACAGAACGATACGCACTGCCCATGGATTTAACTATTGAGAGGTAAATTAACTCAGTTGTTAGACAGCGGTTAAGATAACTCGGACATTTAGACCCTACCCAATGGTAACTATAACATTTCGAGGGAATGCATAGTTCGTAGCGGCCGGGTAGGCTGTGCGAACAAGCCTTGTGTTTCGTACTAGCCTTGGGCTGGCCCTGTCCTCAATAAGACGTTACGAATCTTTTTCTTGTCATGAGAAGGCCTTCTGGCGGAAGACTCACCAAGCTAGATACCCGAGGCATCACAGAGTATCCTTTCTCGTTGTTAATTGTGATGGAGCACCAAATTTATCTTTGCTGACTCTCATCAGGCCCATCCGCATCATAATTGTACGACATCATTCCTTGAGATTGTTCCTGACGCTCTGCTGGTCCACCTACCGACAGTAAAAAGGATCCCAGAGACTGTAATATACCTCAAAGATAGGCTTATGACCATTGTGATTGTTAGATCGACCGAGAGACTCGGAGACACCGTTGATGAAAGTGAGATAAGGTGATATGAACGGAAAATCGATTCAACAAAGTTCGGCTAAGCCAACCATGTGACGCAATATAGTCATTCTGTGCTCAACGGCGATAATGCCCTCTCTCAGGTGTCAGCATTGTCGTTGAGCCAGAGAACCGGCACGATCGTTCACTTCCGCGCCACTTACGAAAGGAAACCTGCAGCATGCTTGCCTGGAATCATGGGTTCATGCTGGTGCGCAGTAAAGGTGTGGAAGCTGCCTTACATACGCAATAAACGTTGATGTGCAGGCCTCATCCAGCCCGACGGCAGTGTGCAGTTGAAGAACGATCAAGCCAACTCAACCTGTCACCCCAATACTCAATAACCTTATTTTTTTCGCAAGGAAAACGTACATAGTTGCTGGGGAATATTCCTTTTCTTCCGTCATTCGAATACCCTAAAATTATAATCCGTCAATCATCATTTAATTGGGGGGGTAAGTTTTCTCACCTTCCCACCATCCGTCGGCGCAATTTTGACCTCCATATGGCCTAGAGGAAAGCCCAAGCATCTCTCCTTCTCGAATGCTGAGCTCGTCAGGGCCTTGGGCTTCATAATCATATATCACTCGCACTGGTACGCACTCTCACCCATCATTCAATTAAGCCAACAGCGGAAACATGCCTACCGAATTGTCCAGAGCTCCGGGGTTCCTCAGAGCTGCCAGAGGGCCCAAGCGATTTTACGTCGGCGGCCTCAAGATAGGAAGCTGGGACAAGCCCTTTCCCACCGTGATTGTCAATCACCTTGACCCAACCAGAACCATCATCTTCCTCTGTCACACGAACGGTCGTTCCTTCTGCGCAATGTATCAAGAACCAAATATTCATAACATGGCGCACGTTCATAAGAAGATACTTGCCAGAAACACTCAGCTCAAACGGCGAGGACGCTGTGAAATCAAAGGCGACACGGGCTTGTGAATGACCATGCGGTGCGTCGACCTGCGTGAACGAAGACGGCGTTGGAGTTTCTCCGACATCATCAGCTGCGGAACTGGGTCTTCCGGAAGAAGCCGCCCGAGTGGACCCATGGCCTGTTTCCTTCCGGGATATCGTCGACGGCGTTCTGGATGGCGTTTCCGTGGCCCTGCGATCGCCACGAATACCGCTACATTCCGCGGGTACCTTGCAAGTATTCACACAGACGAGGAATGAGGAATGATCTCCCCTACCTTCAATTCGCACTTTGTGTGGACTGAAAGACCACACGCCCTGCACGTTTTCCCGAGCTTGCTTAGTCCCCAAATCGAGGTCTGCGCTTCGTAAGTATCCTGGATACTGTGGTTCATTGCATTGGTTCACACCTTGCAGTAACCACACGTAGTGGGAATAGAGAACGATGAGCTCTTGAAGTCATGCGGACAGGAACCACCTTCATCATCTGAAAATGCAACATCTCTGTCATATTCTGACATGGACACCGGACACTATCCCAACTTACCACCAAGTGCTGCTGTAATTGTGTCAATTTCTGTGCGGAGGACGAGCGCCGAGGTCGCGAAGAACGTCACTTGGTGCTTGGCGTCAAGATAACCCTGTAGGAAATATGTTTGGTATAAATGTGCATCACAAGTAATAGTGCTCAATACATTCAGGGCATCGTCCGTGTTCCCGAGCGTGTTGTCCACGGAACATGAGGCAATCAAATTGGTGTATTTTTCTGCTTCATTGTCTGTCACAGTGCGAGTCAGCAGCTGCGCATCAACAAGATAGTCATTCTCACGTTTCGCGTCGAGAGCCGATTCAAGTTCCTCCAACTTTTTCCGACAACGAGCCAGTTTGTTCTGGAGAAAGACCTTCGGGGAAGATTCAAGGGAGATTTCGTTCTGAGAGAATGTTATGACGGCAACGTGACAAGATGAGACAACTTGCTGTATCATAATGACTTGTGCAGGGCTCAAAGCTCCAGTCACTAGGTAGGCTAAACGGTCTGATATTAAGATCAATAAAGAGATTCTGGTCTTTGTGGGATTGGATGCCGTTGAGTGCAGCTGTCACGGAAGCGAGGCGATCTGTGAGTACTTCTTGATGTGATGCTTGTATTGCCTGCGCTTGAAGCAGAATATATGTGCAATTATCCACTAATCGGGTCTGCAGCTCCTCTGGAGTCTTGTTACTGAGAAAACATCGAGGTTGAAAGAGCGTCGCTCACGAAAACTCTGGATGGTGATTAATGAATTTACCGACACGAAACTCAAGGTAAGGTGACGTCACGCACATCCTCGAGGACAGGCAGATCTTCGATATAAGACTTGTCTTTGACTTTGTTAGTAACTGCGATAGAGATGAGGTACACACTGCAGGTGATCAGTTAGTGACCCCGACGTATGGACGGATAATCCCACTTCTTGCTAGTAAGCATATTATTTCGGTGTTCTTCATATTGACGTGTGGCGCGATCAGCGTGCCGATCTTGTTGAGCCTGCTTGCAAGTTTACCACGATCACAGTAGCAACTGCACTGGACAAAGTACCTGCTTCTGGCGGTATACGTCGACCTCCACACATTCGTCGTCATACTGAAAGGGAGTCAATATCACTGAGACACTGCCAAATGACTTGATTGAGACATTCCTTTTGCTTATTCTACGCCAACAACAAATCAGTTCATTCACGAAAGAAACCTCTGGGAAAACGAACTTTCAACCGATCCGAATAATAACGTTCACGTTCGGATAACAACTTTTGGTAAAACTGAAATTGCTGTAGGACATGTGAGCTTGCCGCCATCCAATGAGTTACAAGCGGCGCAGACCTTTCTTTTCAAGCTTTCATTTCTGCGCTCTAACGCCTTGAGAGGCTCGGTGACTTGCGCCGTGATGGTATCAGCTAGTTGAACATGGTCCTGGGCGACTTTTGACATAGATGCAATGATTTGAGTGTACGCGTTAACGAGCGTGCTAAAACAAGCTAATCACTGAGAAGTCATCCCACGAGATGCAAAAATGCACCAACTTTTGTTGGATAGTGCTGTCAGAACAGGGTTTGGTGGGACTGTCTCCAGCAACAAGCAAGTTAGCAGCCTTGTTCTTCCTTTCCGTGGCCTTTTTCAGTAATAGCTGAAACTTTGCCGCATATTCGCGTTCTAGTGCTACTCGATCACGGTAAATGTCGTGGATCTGAAGAAAAGATGCACTGAACATCCCACACCGATTCTTCGCGAACGGGCTACATACATCAGCGATTAGTCCAAGATGGGCGTCGAAAAAACCGGCGACACGATCCACTTGATCCTGGGAAATCGCTCAACATCCTTGTGCGGAATGATTGCAAAATGTAGTTTACTGGGAGGTTTCGACCGTAGCTCTCCGCCTGTTGCATTCTGAGTTAGAAGTTTCAAGAACGAGTCGTGTAGCGTTGAGGAATCTAGTAACGACAAGTTTTGGCTGGCAACATGGCACATCACGTGTACATAGTGCAACGGCCTCAAGTATTCTGGCTGCACTGTAGTACCCTTAGACTAGATCTTGCACGAAGAAAGTGTACATCTCTGCCATTGTTGGACTCTCGATTCGCGGCGACAACATTTTAGATATCGAGCAAGTTTGATTGCACCGCATCACTGATCCCCGTGGAAAGTCCACCTGAACTGCGGGGGTGCGCACTGCACTCGCTTGAATATTGTTGACATCATCGCCATGAGAAGGTGGCGCCGCAGTCACGATGCCCGTAGCCGTGACGGCGTAGGACGGTGATCAAAAAGTGATTAATACCATGAATTCCTTGAGGACCAAGCCATGATCACGATGGGAAGTTAATGCCACAACATGATCGCGATGAGGTAAACCGAGAGAGAAACCTTGATAACTGGGAGACTTACGTTTTTTGACCTCACGACAAGGTAAAACGCGTTCACGGCGCGGAGCAAAGGAGGCTGTAAAGGCGGCAACAAATGACATGTTCGCCGCTCAATGTGCCCGGTCCGCAATTCTCGGCCAGAATACAGCAGCCCTGCGTGGCGGATAAAATGCGCTTGCAAGGACCGTGACATCGACGTTGTTCGCGAGTGCCATCAGAGCAGGCTGACGCGCCGGATGCACATTGTGGACATTGTTTAATTCGCACTAATACCAATTTTCGCGGTTCGGTGCTGGCGGCGGCGTTACTTGCGACGACGTTGACCTTTCCGTTGCGATCAGGGAAGTTTTGACGGCGACCGCGAGCTTCGGATATGGAAACACAAGTATCGAGACAACTCCCAGGTGGCAACCATACGCCGAGATTCAGAATGCTTGGGCGGCCCCGACAGCGCTACGGTCGCAACTTGTCGACGACGGGATTTCGACGCGGTGGAATAGGTCATTGTCTTCCGTCCAAGTTACACATTTCTATTCATTTACTCTTTTACGCACCAGGCCCGTCGCGAGCAAGTGGGTCTATTGTCGGTAGTCAGGTTCGTTCGCCATCATGTTCCGCGCGACTTCCTCATGCGCGCCATAGCTTTCCGGCCAGCCCCAATTCCGTCATCTCTCTCGTCCCGTAATCAGTAATTCCACAAAAATTCAATGAGGCCCCCTTCTCGGCTGAGACACCAGAAGGCAATCGACCCTCTCTTTTCCCGCTGTGAATGTGGGTACATCCGATCCCCTTTCGGGTCAATCTCTTGTTTAAGCACAGCAATCCGTTCTCCTGCAATAGGTGAGGTAAAGCTGATGTCAGGGTATAAAGGGCGCTGAAAATGACACACGGAGGATTGAGCTCGCCAGCGTCCCGCTCGACTTACGGCTTTCCCTGCTTTCTCTCACTCCCTTGCTCTTCCTCTCATAATGACCTCGCTTGTCTTCATCTTTGCCCTGTTGAGCATCTCCTTTCTCTTGGCCCTGGGGGCTCCATTGCCGTCTGGTCAATCACTTGACAAACGGATGTACTATGGGAATGTGTGTAGACCTCTCGACTCCCCTCTGTGTCCCCACGCTGACCACTAGTCACCAGGGAACATGGTTCTACGATGGCTTGGGTGCATGTGGTTATTATAACACCAACAGTGATCCTATTGTCGCAATCTCAGCCCAGATATATGGCACAGGAGGCAGTTGCAACCTAGTTAGTGTGCTTTCACGTGCGATGCCCGTCTCTCATGTCGTTCTCTAGTGGGTCTCTGTCACAAATACAGCGACAGGCGGGACAGCATACGGCATGGTACGTGATGAATGCGAGAGCTGTGGCCCGGATGATCTAGGTATGCCTATGCCTCTGTTTTGGATGCGGTCTCTCATTGGTATTCAAGATATGTCCACCGGCTTGTTTGAGCAAATCGGCGATCTCAGCACTGGTGTGTTGTCCATCGCCTGGGAATACATGCCTTCGGGATGGTCGCCGGATTCCTGAATGCATCCTCTCCCACACAATCGAGATATTGTGGGTCTCGTCAATGATGAATAAACGAATTATGAAGTACTTCGTCAGAATGTGCTGACGAATCCAACGTTTTGGTGATGTATTGTTCAAGATATATTTACTGCGTTCACGAAGGGATAGGCTCTGGCAAGCCTCATTGTAGCCCTTACACGAATATCGATTGAATAGAATCAAATAGAATTAACGTGTATCTTAAATGCCTTTCTCTCCCAAATAACATGTTAGCTTATATTTGCAAACAATGTGTGAGCGATATTANGTTTTGATCTATTCGCTTCAAGTTCCAGCACGGACATTCAACCATCAATGAAATTCCCCAGAGACTTCCGACGCGAGACATGTCGTCAATACCATTGATTACCAACGAGTTCGAGATTTCCGTCGGAAGAGCAGGACTTTTTACCTAAGGAGAGTGTCTGCGGAAGACTGTACGTGCGACAATCACGACCAAGTGATCTGCTGGCACCACATCACGTACCACCGACTCTTGAAGATCTCACAGTACAGTAAGCGTCCATGAGGACAAGCATCCAAATTCCTCGATTCCACCATCACGAGATGTGTAGGTCATACAGATACTACAAAGAGAAAAATGCAATTGCAGATGCATCAAAGGACTGCGCTATTCGGGCGGCATGAACGCATTCGAGTGCGGCTAGGTCCGACATGTTGAATATGACTGTGGAAACGGGGTTGGGAGTTGATGAAATGCGGCAATTCCCGATGGAGATCACGGTGATTATCTGACCAAGATGTCGGGGGAGGAACACGCACATGTCTTGCGCTGCGCCTACGGTGCTCCACTCAACCTGCCTCACCCGAGGACACTCACGACATTCATATAGTAAATAAGGAGTTGCGCCACCGAAGTGCGTGCTATGAATATCACTCATTCGAAGCTAGAACCACCTCGGTTTTTGTGGTGCCTCAAAGATTTTTTGAAAAATATGTGCTTTCTACGACCGATGCCTTTCATATGCACCACACGGTTCTGGAATTTCTATACTCAAGTACAGGTTTAGGCCCGCGGCCCCAGTGGTCATGCAGACAGACTGCGCTGTTTATTTCGGATCCGGGTGTCTCCTTTCCTCTGGATTGTATCCTCGCTTTCTAAAGCAAAACAGGGACTGACCCAGAGCTCTCCAAGTCAACGTACCTTCCCGGGGTACTAGTATGATCATGGCGTATCGTTCCGCCGCTTTGGTCGCATCACGCTCGCCTTGTTCATGATCAAATCAGCGGCACTGTGGATACGCTCGAAACGTTTCTGGTCTTGAAAC
Organism: Hemileccinum impolitum; assembly: GCA_003316335.1. Classification (NCBI taxonomy): domain Eukaryota; kingdom Fungi; phylum Basidiomycota; class Agaricomycetes; order Boletales; family Boletaceae; genus Hemileccinum; species Hemileccinum impolitum. Next base: position 113,095 of record QFEQ01000247.1, read on the forward strand.
TCCTGCTATTTCGTGCCTGCAGTACAGGTCCCGTCGCGCATTGATCCGAGGGGCTTCACAACCCGATCTCTCAGGTAATGTGTAACGTTCATACAACATCCGAGTCAACGGTTCTCTGGAGGTTCGCAGAGTCTGTTCATTTGGCTGATGTCGGTTGTATCATTCCTTGTGTTGTTCAATACACATAGATGGAGCATGCACGTTTGACTTGACGGTCGACTCGTCCGGACGAGCGACTGCTTGCCATACCACACTTCCTTTGAAATCACCTGCCGGCTGGTTTGCGACTCCCCTTGACGGCTTTCCGAGTTTGAGGTGCTTTCGAAGGTCTGTTCCACCTAAAGGAGGTATCACAACATCGTCAGCGGATAGTCGAGTCTAATACGAAGCGGTCGACTTGAGCTCCCTGACTACCAATGCTTCTCTCTAGGTGAGCCAATTCATCGAAACCCGTGATTCACAGAGCGCGTGCCGCCACTCGTCAGAGTCAAGACAACAAAAAGTTCCCGTGTGTCATCCGAGTCTTGGTCAGCATCAGGTGCTGGCTCATATGACACAGTCTGTTGGTCTTGTAAACACAACACGAACCATATGTACAATGGTGCGTGATCGAATTAGTTCACTGTGTTCCGATCCAAGCATTTCAATTTTAGTTGTCATTTACGGGTCGAGTCAGTGGGTGAGGCCGGTGAGGCTTGATAGCTTGAGTGCTCAGTGAGGACTAGGACTGTGCGGCGGTCACGGTGTGGTAGTGCGGGCCTCGCGCCTGCCCATTACATATTTCAATGACTCAGTGTCTGCATCTGATCCGCCCTCTCCGAGTCCTTGGTGTGATTGGGTCCTTTTTCTTCTTCCGTGTTTCATGTCCAGCGGAGCGTGGCCCCATGCCAGAACGCGTCGTATGGTACTATGGTAAATCAAATGGGATATGCGGCAAGCTAATGAAGTGTCAATGAGAGTGACCGCGTGATAGCCCTGAAGTTAGTGAACCAGATACTCAGGCATTTGCAGACATAATGAAGTATTGTTACATTCAAAATATAAGGTTATGTACAAGTGAGTATATCGTAATTGCAGCAGAGCGAAATGCTGAACTTGAATCCTGTTTCACGATTAAACCACCGACGTCGTAATGTCGTACAATAAGGAAAACCAAAGGGATCATGCACAAGAGCGAAGAACACCTGACATCGCACAAACGTTAATTAACGCACTTGGCGTGGTCGTAAGTCATCCGTAGTCCAAAAAGTGAAGATTAAATGTTCGCTCATGAAAAGGCGAAGTAGATCAAAGCCAACGAGACGCTGAGACAGGTCCCCAAACCTGGCGTATGTTTCTGCCAGGCTGCACTTGACTGGGTTGACGAGGGGGTAGCCGACCCCGTCACAGTAACCACGGTAGACGAATGGACTGTTGTCGTTTCGCTCGATGGTGCCGTAGTAGTCGGTGACGAGCTAGGGGACCCGGACGTCGGGGAAGACTCGCCAACATTGTTGGGAGGATTTTGACTGGCAGGAGGATCTGTACTGGCTGGGGGTGGGGTCGAAGCAGGGGTTGTGTTTGAAGAGGGAGGAGAACCTGGCGCAGTGGTCGTGACGGGGGATGGGGCCACCGAGGGCGTAGATGCATCGTTAATGATCGTAAATTCGGGACTTGCATTACCAGAATCGCCGAACACTGCAATGGGGCATGAGGATGGGGCATTATGTATGTATTGGTGACGGTCACTTACAGACGACAATGTAGTCTGTCCGGGAGGGGATATTAGGTACTGTGATCTGGGCATGTCCAACAGAATAGTTGAGGTTGGTGGCAAGAGGTGAGTCTTGATAAATGGTTAGCGTACGGGAGTGGCAACCGAGGTGTCCCAAAACGTGCAATGTTGCCGGAACAAAGCACACGCGACAACCCCAACAACTTGGGTAGAGCACTTACTTAACATGAGGTTCTCGCTGTTGTTGTACCAATAGCCGAGAACCAACATCCCGACCGGGTTGGTCTGGTTCACCGGCAAGCCAGTAGTATTCCTGGGGAGTGTTTGGGTGAACTCCTGTGCACGAAAGCAAGAGAACAACGAACCAAGTGACTGTCTCCGTCTGCCCGACATGCCAAACGGTGTTGGCAGTGGGGCTAGTGATGGGCGGATCAACGATATCCCTGCGCACTAGAGGCAAGGCCAAAATGGCCGCAAGCAAGGACGTCAAGAGGAGAAGGTGTCGCATGAAGATCAGAGGGAGGAAACTCGGAGAGCCTCGTCGGAGCAAGCGGTTCAAGTGACCATTATATTGCTAGGCCGTGTGAATGTCCGGCTACTATATCAGGCAAATATAACGAACGCTGTCAAGTCAGACTTGGGATTCTCAGCGTATGAGCTTGCGACCTGTCAGACCCATATGTGCTAGTGTTCATTGTCAATTCAATCACGCTCCAATCAAGAAGCCCATCTCATCATGATCGTCATCCAAGCTGGGTTAAACCCCGACTTGGTCGAAACGAAGAGCCTCTCGCTTGGCAGAAACCACCGCCGAGTGACAGCTCCCGTGTACATACTATAGTCTAGTACAAGCCCACAGTGTGCTGCACATTGACATGACACCAACTTCACAGCTGTCTCCTCAATCGTTTCTCGCATTCATTCATGTATTGACGGCATATAACAGCATGCCCACCTTCCTTATCGTTACAATCATCCTTCGCTTTTAGCCACCATTGCCGACCGTTTTCCTCTTGGGGGGCTGTCACCTTGACCTCACTAGCAATGACCTGAGATGCTGAGGTAGTGTCCATATGCTATCTGCTTAAAGGTTCAACACATATCATCCCGTGGGTGCCCTTATCTCGGCTACAATCAGAAGCTCACAGGTGCCTGGGAGTTCAATACCTTGCATGAGGCACTATCTCATCTTCCCCCAAACGTGAGGGGGCATGTCTTCATCAATAAGGCCTGTGCCGGCGCACTCGTCCTATATCAATCATATGATATATTACCTGCACTATCGTCCACCGCGTTCACCGTGGTACGATTCTCCATACACCGTCGCCTTGCATATTCTCCGTTCCATCAAGAACAGTCCAGCTGGATGCCCTTCGCAGGGCCACCTTTCTGCCGTGAAACACCGTTGTCCGGTCGAAGCTTGGACTCAAGACCGCAGTTTGCCACCCTCTTGCCTCGTGCATCAAGAGGAAATCCGCAGGTCCTCCAACTACTGGTACCAGACTGTCGGTAGCGTCCACTTCACTGCGACCGGCATCCTCTATGACGCCAATAGCCTCCTTTGAGGTAGTCGACACTGCCCGCTTATGAGCGCCTGTCAGTCCAGCAAAAGGGAAACCACGCTAGCGTTTAACCACATACCAAGAGTTCCCTCCATCCAAGCTCGGTTCCGACCTGGAATAGTCCCACTTCCAGACAAGCCAGGGTCAGCGGATCGAGGTATCCTTGAGGCGTGAACGCATTCTCCACATTATTCACACTCAGTGCGACATGGACGCCATGGTCTCGCCAGATCCTGGCTACATCAAGGGTCCGTTCTGCGAGCGGAACACTTCGAATTCCATCTGAACTGGGTCGACCCATCATATAAATGTCACTCTGAGGCAAGGCGACAATTTGTAGAGGGAGTTCATCCATTTCGGTGCGCAGTCTCGACCACTCCTCCGCCGAAAACATTCCAAGTCTCGTGGCGTGGCCAATAGTCACACGTCGACTTCCAGCGTTTGCTTTCGTCCATCCAAGTTCCCGCATCTGACGAAGCGTTTCCCACACCATGGGCTCTGCGTTGGCGTCAAGGTTGTAATCGAGGTGAAAGTCGGCGTGGAGGTTATGGTCCTGAGCCAACTTGAGGACGTGTGCCATGTTCTGGTGTGCGTGCTCCAGGGATGGTTCGACCCACGGTGCAGACCCGACAGCCGATATGCCATCGTGGGCCAGAGCAGTCTGCAATAGTTTGAAATTGCTCCCCGCTATCTCGGCTGTAGCTGATGGATACAATGCTTCCTGGGCAAAGGCTGTAAGAACGCTAGGTGTGAGACCATTTGACAAGGCGTGATCACAATACCGTTACTCACCAACAATCTGCACGTCGCACACGCCTTCCCACTCAGACTTGACTTTTAGACCGGTGTCTAGACACGCCATCTCAACGGTCACATCAATTTCGACATATGCCCGTATTTGCGTGACACCGGCTTCCACACTCTGGCGCACTAGTCGTGTAGCACGGGCGTAGAGATCTCCCACGCGGTCTGGAAATCTAGCCTTGGCTTTATTGGTCACCTGTAAGGCTTCCCGAAGGGAGCTTATGGAGGCGATAAAACAGGTGAGATTATCAACATCAAATGTAACCTCACTCACCCTGTGAGGAGCGGATCGCACTGCTCCATAATGAAACACTTGTCCAAGTGAATATGTGCATGACACAAGCTACGGGGGAACTTGAATAATAGTCGTTACGAGTTGGAAACCTGCTTACGATGGCAAAAGGGTCCCGCCGTTGCCTTGAATTACAGTGCAGTGACCCGCCGTCATCAACGGAGGCCCAACTTGGCTATTGGAAGGAACGATGTCGAGTACACGTCCGTTGAGGCAACGGACGTCCCAGAGCCGTTTTGCCAGATCTACTTGTTGGTATGCCAAGTGGACGTCGGTTATGAGTGTCTGTTCTTCGTCCATAGTGTCGACCTAGGCGTTGAGCGCAGTGCGAACCATGGAGTGGAAAATATCAGTCCGCAGGCAGTGATAAGGCCAGTAACATACCAAGTCATTCTCAGACCACGACCAAGAATAAGTGGGAAATTTTGACGGCTAGAGGTTGGAACGACCATATGATCACAAAAAAAGAACAAAGGCGGGAAAAAATAATACCGGCGCCACAGATCGGATCAACTTGATGCCAAGGTTTGGGCGACACGCAAAACTACGAACAGTTCCTGAACTGCGGACAAGACATGCGGAGCGAACTCAGCCTTGTAATCAACGAACTCGGGAACAAAATCTGCCTTATCTCTCTGCGCGCTGAGAATTTGCCTCAACCTTGAAGCCCAAGTATTTGGAGAATGTGCATTTTCTCTGTTCAGGTTGATCGGAACCAATGACGTTTGGACCAACGTTGGAACAGCGATGTGGTGAGGCTGCGTGAACGAAGTATAACCTACGTTAATAGCTCTGATCGACATCACCGTCATCAAAGAAGGATGGCACAGCACAAGGCTGTCGAGGGCTTTGAAAAGGATGAGATCAATGCCAGCACCAATGCAATACCTAATCTCGATTCAAGATCCTTGGGGCATGTACCCCACAGCGCCAAGTTTTGATGAACTGGAACTTGTGGGCATGAGACTAATTGGCTTGAGATATATCTCTGCAGCGACCACAAGCCTCCGAGCCTTCCGATTGAGGCCTGAAAGTAGGTAGTATAAGAAGAGAGGAGGGTTTGGGAGTGACACGACCTTCGAATAAACCAAGGCCTGAGACATCGCAGCCAAACTCGACGTTCGACGATCAAGTTGCTGTTACCTTGAACCGAACACGTCAGTCAAGGAAAATTACACCAGCGTTGGCGAGTCGGAGCATCACAGGTTGGGGGATTTTTTATAGGACAAACTTGTAAGCATCTACACGATTCACTTTTCTGACAGTCCGAAGGGATTCCGTCAAGGTGGGCAACGGGAGTATTGCTGAAACGAAACGTGCGGTGCGCCGTCAGTGGAGGCACAGGATCACTTACTTGGCTAGTACTACCCGGTCGGAGATGTCATCGCACCACAGATATGGTGACAACGCGGGCGGCCTTTCCCCATATCATACTAGGCCCGGGTAGACGAAGCGACCAGTCCAAACCCACCATGTGGCCTAGCAAGCGTAACACAGAGCAGACCACCCGCCGTGATGATGAGCAAGACGACAAGGAGCTACGGGCCTTGGGCTATGTCCCCTCCTTCCGTCGCGAGTTCTCCAACCTCGCCACGATAAGCTTCGCTTTTAGCATCATGGGTGTGTGCTCCAGCATTGCCAGCACTCTCAATACGCCCTGGCTTCTTGGAGGCCCTGCATCCGTTACGTGGTGTTGGTTTCTTGGGGCGACGAATTGCCTCGCTTTAGCAAGCAGTATTGCAGAGGTCGTCAGTGCATATCCAACTTGCGGTGGACTCTACGGAGCTTCTGCTCGTCTGTGTCCTAAAAAATATCGCGCAAGGGTTCGTTCGTTCTTTCTCGTCAGGGATTGCTGCATATCGATCTAACTATCCCCAGATGGGCTGGATCGTAGGCTGGCTCAACCTCCTCGGTCAAACTGTCGGCTTATCGTCTACCGAATTTGGACTCGCCAACATGATACTTGCTGCGGTATCCATATCTACCAATGGAACGTACATAATCACTCCCGGAAAGGTCGTGGGACTCACCACCGGGCTGCTTATCATCCACGGCATGCTCAATTCTCTAAAAACTCGACATCTTGCCTATTTCACTGGCTCGTTTGTGTTCATCAACTTGGGTGCAACACTCCTGATCATCATTCTACTTCTCGCGTTGACCCATCGATCTGACATGCATCCTGCATCCTATGTATTTGGTGCGGACGGGCTTATCAACGGAACTGGAGGATGGAACAACGGTATCAGTTTTTTACTCGGGCTGCTCAGCGTCCAATGGACTATGACGGGATACGACTGCACAGCTCATATCTCCGAGGAGCTCCGTCGTGCTGCTTATACCGCACCTGCAGCCATTGTCATTGCAACGATCGGTACTGCGATTTTTGGCTGGCTCCTCAATATTACTCTCGTTCTTTGCTCAGGACCATTCGCCGACCTTCCCGGCTCATCAGGGTCAGTATTCCTTGCCATCATGGTCTTGCGATTGGGAACACCCCTTTCCATCGCCCTCTGGGTGTTTGTTTGCATGACTGCATTCTTCGTGGCCCAGACATCTACCCAAGCGGTGTCTCGCACTTTCTATGCCCTCAGTCGTGATCATGGCCTTCCTGATGGTGGATTCTTCGGACACATTAGTCATACCACGCAAACCCCATTGCGGGCCGTCTGGTTAACGGTCCTCGTCAGTATCCTCCCTGGACTACTTGATCTAGCCAGCCCCGTCGCTGCCAACGCCGTCTTCGCCATGACAGCCATGGCTTCGGACCTTTCCTACGTCATCCCCATCATTCTCCGACGCATCTTCCATTCCCATCCAGAAGTAAAGTTCAAACCAGGTCCATACTACATGGGGGATGGCTGGTTTGGAGTCTTTGCCAATGTTTGGTGTGCACTTTGGACGTTCTTCGTCTGCGTGGTGTTTTCATTGCCTACGCAAATTCCGGTCACGCCGTCAAACATGAACTATGCTGCAGTAATCGCTGTGGGGGTGATCGCGATTTCTGGGCTCTGGTATGTGTTGGGCGCACATCGACATTACCATGGTCCTGTTTCCAATTTACCCACTGGAGAGACTGGCAGAAGTGTTGATGAACACGATGTTCCCGAGAAAGCCAACGATGACGATGTTGAAAAAGATACCTGACTCCTAGGGGACACGCCCTCTACACCCTTTTATTTTACCTGGGCACTACTTCTGTATATACTATCTCCAGAATGCGAGCTGGTCTTACCCCGGATCGGACCTATCGTTACTGCGGCGTTGCTCGCGACAACTGCCAGAACGCGTCACAGCGAGTCAGCGACAGCGGCCGCAGCCCAGCTAACCGTCCCTTAAAGGCTCGACGTCAACGCGGGCAGGACTGAGCCTGCCATGTTCGCAACTGCCCGTCTGCTGCTTTGCCCATACGCTGAGGCCGATCTCGACGACCTGATGGTTCTCTGGAGCGATCCCCGCGTCCAATCCCTCACGACGACCGGCGAACTCGCACCTCGCGGTCCGCAGTTCAAAAAATCTCTCCGTGCACAGATGGACAGCGCCGTGTTCGGCGCCATCATTCGACGTCGTGACACAGGCGAGTTCATGGGCCAACTCGTCGTCCACGTACCCGAGCGAAGGCACCGCGATGGGACGTATGGCATCTGTCTCTTGCCTAGGTTTTGGAGCTGTGGCTTTGGCACTGAAGCGACGGCGTTCATTGTCGACTATACGTTCAGATGGATCGGTTTGCAACGGCTGTCGTTGACCGTGTTTGCAAGTAATGAGAGAGCTATCGCGGTGTATGAGAAGGCGTGAGTAGCGATGTTAGTAATGGGTATAGCCGGAATTGACGAGGTGAACGCCCAGGGGCTTTGCGATTGAAGGGCGGAAGCGGGCGTGTGTCTGGTCGAACGATCGGTGGGAGGACGTCTTGTTGATGGGCATCTTGCGAGACGAGTGGATAGAACGGATTTCCACCCTCGAGCAATGAAAAAGTCCAAGATCTATGGATATACGATACTACAAGACAATGTAAGTTGCCACATCTGTGACATACTCCTGGATCTCCTTCAGCTTTGCAGAAGTCGCCGCATCCGACCGTGATGGCGCACGAGTTGTTAGAGGTGCTGCCTAGCTATCACCTGATATAAATCAGACACGCTTGGATATGATTGAGTGAACCAGTACTACGAGTGGGGAAAGAAGTGATTGCATTCGGGTTCAGATAGTTCGTTGTCCTCTTACTGCGAGCCAAGTGCACAGAAAAGATTTCCATCTCGCAGCAATGAACGAGTCACAACCTACAAATAATATCAACAGATGCAAGCGACCATGAATGGGAAAAACGTTCAATCTATATCAATCATGCTACGTCAGTGAAATAATCGGCCAAAGACTCCTGGATCTCCTTCAACTTGCCAGCAGTCGCCAGCAACGCATTTTCCTTGCACCATGGCATCGCATCCAGTAAACCATGAACCTGTATCTCGCGCTCTATAAACGCCTTGAGGTTGCATTCCGCGAGCGTCATCTTTCCAATGACGTCCGGATATTGCAAAAGTAGTCCATGCTTCCCCATATCCAACGTCGACCGCCAAAGCCCAGCCCAAGCCTGATTACATCGTACCTGGGCACTGCCAGTACAACGCGGGTGGTGCTGCAATATCGGTGGCTCGTTTGGAAGACGTTCGCAAAGACGACCGAGAGCATAGTGTCCTGACAACAACCGTATCCGATGCGTGCGCGTCAACTGCTGGTCTGCATCCCAAACCTCACGTCCCTGCAGCAACATGGCGTGATAGGCCAACCCGAGGAGCGAACGCAGATTGAGTCGTTCTGCCATTCCAATCGCGAGTGCAACGTCCTTCCCAGATGTGATCAGACGTTTCCACCGAATCGTTGCAGCCTCGAGAAGATCGCGCTGCTCGCAAAGCGATGCGAGCTCGGTGAGCTGTACCAGGTTCGGCCCTTCTGTGTCGTCAGTGTTGGAATGCACCGGACGCATGTAGATCGTCTTCAGTTTATCGAGTGCCCAGCTCTCGATGGCGCGGAACTCGTATTTATGGGTGATACGTGCAAGGTTGAATAGCTTGAGACTAATCGCCTTGGTCGTCATTGCGCCCTCCAGCTCGTGTGGTCTGTGATGCGATATGACAAGGCTTTATGACACCGCTAAAAGTCCAGAGCGGCGAATGTACGTACAGCGCGTATAATGCCCACAAAAGGGACCGGAATTCGTCCGCCGTATCCCCTTGGAGTCTGATTGGGTTGTCGTCGCTCTCACCCTCGGGTCCAACTGTGACGCCCGAATTGCTGGAGGTGCTAGAGCGCAGGTCCGAGTCTAGGGAGAACATGCTCTCAAACGTGGACTTCTCCTTCGTCAAGGCTGAGCGGTGCACCTGTCGTGAATATTACTTTGGGCATGGTTGAATCAGTACAACGGGGAGAAGAAGTGACCTTGAACAAGGTGTTTTCGACGAGCAGCACCGTATTTCCATCGGCATAGTAATATATTGAGTCCCTGGTCGGTATCGGGATGGATAGATGAAGCTGAAGCTTTGGAGTTGATGGACTAACGTTGCCCGAGTGCATGAAGGTGTGTGTGAGATACACGTCTGGAGGCAAGTGCGCCATGATTGCACTTTGTGGATTCAATGTTTCAGCGATCGAAACAAAGCAGGGCCAACAGCACTCGTACTGGCAAGTGCTGGTGGGAATGCACACATCTGGACGATAAGATAAGATTGACATGTCAACATTTAATCAACCATAGTGTCTACATTAAAGTTATATACCCGCCAGCCACTTGACTGACGCCAGCGCTACGACAGAATGAAGAACGAAAAGTAGGCGAAACCGCAGCGAGTTTCGCACCCGATAAACGAGGTCGAATGCAGAAGACAGACAAGAGAGCGAAGAGAACCAGGAATGCGATAGCGGAACCAAAAGGTAGAGTTCTAGAAGGGAAAGTACATGCGCGGATGAAATGCATAGTCATTTGTAGGCTTACATACAAGGAGTGGATTGCTTTAGTAGCTTCGCCGCATACAGTGTAAATGTTGGAATGGATACGCTTAGCTGCGCTGACGAATACATTGCTTGCAAATTGATTCCGAGTGAGAATGGTTTTGAGTACCGAAACAGTTTCATCACGATTCGAGGGCCTTTAGCTCTGCAACGAGCCTCTGTAAACGAGAGCATCAGGAAACCGGAGGACCACTGCATAGCAAAAGGACCAGCACCAACCTCAGCTTCCTTCACCAGGTGCGCTGGGTCAATGTCACCCGCCTGTGCCTGTTGTCCAAGCTTGATACCATATTCGAGCAGTTGTCTCATGTAGTAGGGGTTTATAATGGTCTCGTCGCTCGCCAGCAACGCTTTTGCTTGAGGAACTTCCGCTGTCAGGAACATCAACAAAACAGATCGGTGCTCTGACCAATCACACACTGACGTTCCCGCATGGCTAACCATTCTTGCTCCAGAAGTTCAGGTATTGTTGCTCTTTCCTTTGGATGCCTCGCTAGACAACTCTTTATCCCACGAATAACGTCGGCTCTGACAGGTCGTTTCAAGTGTTCGAGTTTCGTGCGTTCTCCGTTTTTGTTGACCACGCTTGGTATGCTGAACTCCGGAAAATCGATTTCATGGGCAAGGTCTGGGATAGCCTTCATTTTCTGATAGACGGATAGATGCTGGAAAGGTGGTTGGCCGTAGACCATCTGGTACAAGATGCAGCCCAGAGACCAAACATCGCTGGGTCGCCCGACTTTCAGACGCCGCATGCCTTCTGGCAATTCAATGGCTTCGGGAGACATGTAGTTGACTGTCCCGATCTAAATACTACTCAGTGGTGTGTATTAACGGATAACATAAACTCGGTACCTGATGATCTCGTTGAATGTTTGTAGTGTCGTTCGCGATAGCATTGGCGATACCGAAGTCAATCAACTTCAGTTGCCCTCGCACCAGCACGAAATTAGCTGGCTTCAAATCCGAATGCACAATTTTTTCTTCGTGTATGACGTGTACTGCTTGCAACATCTATATTCGAGTTTGGTCACGACCGGCAAGTCAACAGACGGGGGCCAGAGCGTACCTGCTGCCAGTAGTATGAGATCCACACCATGTTCAGCGCTTCCTTTTGTTGCTCTTGCAACAATTTCGCCAGATCGACTTCCCCGCATTCCATCACCAACATAAGATGACCCTTGCCGCCGCCTGGCCCAGCTTTAACCTCCGAGTCAAACAACTGGATGATCCGGTTGTTTCCTTCGAGTCGCTTGAGTAGCCCAATTTCATTCATATATCCGCTGATCGTTTCTGCGTCGGCTTTGTCCAGGGAGACACGCTTGATGGCATAAATTTCATTTGACGCATTCATTACGCGGTATACTCGAGAAGAACCACCCTTGCCAATGAGGTCGAGACGTGCGTATATTTTCTTGTTTACCACAATGTTGTGGTTCCGCACCGGGGCGGCGGCAGGGGGTGCAGGTGCAGGTCTCACCCGTTCGCGCTGTGTAGCTTTCGCCTCCGACTCGCTCTCTACGGGCTCCTCGCCAGCCACCCAGGTCTTACCATTCTTCTGAATGCCAGCGCCGGATGGAGGCGCCACAGAGCCACTTTTCGGGAGTTCTGGAGCAGTCGGACTACGCCGATGGTAAACTTGTCCTTGTGGTTGCGATGGAGGTTGCGAGGACTGTAGCTGAATGACAGGAAATGGGTGTTGCTGCTGTAATGATGATAAAGCCCTGCCTTTCGGCGATAGTCGTACTGGGAGGTGTTCGACGGCAGTCGGAGATCCAGCAGTGACCGGATCAAGGCCAAGCGTGCGGACGGTATCTGAGTCACGCCGATTGTGGATCTGGACCTGTGAGCGAAGATGTGCATGAGACATGTGTGTCGGGGAGGGTGACTGGCGAGGCTGCTGAGCATCAGGGGCACCATCTGTCGTCTGTCTCCGAGGATTCTCAGCAGCATACTCTACGCATCAAATAAGTGTGAGTTGACCAATGGACGAAACTTGACAAGCGACTAGCCGAACCTTCTTGCTCCATGGGAGTGCGCCGTACACGTGCAGAGTTCAAGCCGAGGCTTGATCCCGGTCTCGAAGAATATTGATTTTGAGTGGTCAGCACAGCTAGTTGACCTCCGGGCGAATGTCGTTCTTCAGCTGGAGGTGGGTCTAAGATGTGGAGATTAAAGGGTGGCTCGGAACATACCGCCAGAGGCATCGCTCAGGCTTGCGGATCGCCGTGGACGCGTGCTATTCGGTTGTGTAAGAGGGGGAACGTAGCTCCGATGTCGAATCAGGCCATTCGCGGGCTGTTGGTCCTCTCCGCCTATAAGCGGGGACATTTAGCATATCACCTTCATTGCAAGACAGCAACAAACCTGTATCAGTTTCCTCGCCCAAGTAATCATAGGCAACCTCACTCTCGCTCGCCTCATGTTCGTTGATTTTATCGAATCCGCCGCCACCTACACCGTATTTTGCGCCCATCAGCACACGACCCGCCCGACTAGGTCCCGGCATGATCTGCCGCCCAGGTTGCAGTGGTGGACGTGACAACGGATTAGCGCCTGACAAAGAAGAAACATAGGCGCGGGTAGGTAGCCCAGAAATTGCGCGGCCGTCGACTTGGCTCAGCGAGGCAGACCGACTAACCAGTCTGGGTGATGTTCGCCTTCCTGGGCCGCTATCCGATGACACACCCTCTGTGCCATCCGGAGATGCGATCAGGTTCTCCTTTTCCTCTTGAATATAGATATCCCAGTCGGCGCGTGGGCGGAGCATGATGTCATCACGTTCGTCTGCTTGTTGGGATTCTTGATGATCATCGAGGGGTATGCGCTGTGGCCGTCCGAGTTTGCGACCGGTTCCACGGAGGCCGTTGGAGGTGGGGGCTCGAGGGGCTGATGGGGCAGCCGGAGTCAGTGCGGCTGGAACGGATGTAGCACGCTGGAACGATCGCGCGGAGCTTGCGGTGGCTAAGGACTGATGACGATGGTGGAGTTGGTCGGGGATGGTACCATGTTGTGAAGGAATACTGTCTGAGCGCGGGAGCGAGTTGCGACGGGGATGGTCTGGGGAAGGAAGTGACGTCGGTGATGGTGGTTTGACCTGGGTGTGCGAAGAGAGGTAGGCTAATGTTCCGGGGGGCGATGACGACGGTTTATGCGCAAGAGAGTCGAGAAGAGTGTCATGAGGGGTGGGAGGGGTCGATTGGTTGGAGCGAGATGAACCCTTTGAGATGCGTACATAGTTACCAGCAGAGTCAAGCTCGTAGTCGAACGAGAGCTCGATGATGGAGGAGTCGTCGGACGGAGATGTAGATGGTTGGCGGTTGTTCTTGGGCGCGTCGAGAGCGGTACCTGACGGTGTGCGTGGGGGTGAGACGCGATGGTCGCCATTCGTTGGCGATATCGTTCGAGAAGCTATCGAAGGAACCATTGAATTGGAGCTGACTTACGTCGATACGAGGGAGCGAATTAAGTGAAGAGTAAGTAAGACAATGCAAAACGAATGCAAAAGATACGTCGGGGTTGAGGACGAGGACGAGGACGAGGACGAATGAACTAATTTCCTTTGTGACTTCCTGCTACGATTTGAACCGACACGAGGCAGCTACGCGGTCACGTGATGGTTGTAAATTCCTATCACAGCCACAGGATCACATGATCCGCGGCTATCAACGGGGAAGATGCGACACAGGTCAGAAGGGGGTGAACGAGAGCAAGTCCGAGAAATTGGTCCCAGAGATATGGATAACGACATCGTCCGTCAAAGATAGTACAGTACATGGAAAATATCAACCAGTCCATATCCTGCAAAGGATGAGATAGGAATCAAACGCCTCAATGAGCTTGCACGTGCACGCATCTGCGTCAACATTATGATGTCAACGAGATCCCACCCGAGTCAAGCGCCGACCGCTTGCGCAACGTGACCCAGCTCATCCCCTTCTGCTGCGATAGAGGGATCGACGGATGGTGTTGCATTTTCCCGATCTCTGTCGACCAATGTGACATCCGATTCCTGCATTTTCTCGAGCTCCTTAGCGACGAACTTGGCATGCGCGCTGAAACTTATATTAGAGCTCAAAACGGCTCTGCGAATCGACGTGGGTACATGTCCGATTGAGCAGATAACATCTTACCTGACAATTCTCTTGTGGTCGATGATGAACGTGGTGCGAGGATCAGTCAACCCCAACAGCCCTCGTCCAGTCTGGTATGCCTTGTGTGCAATTTGATCTGTATCGCTCAAAACAGGATACTACATGCCCGATGAGTGTCAACCCGCTGTGAGCCACCGCTTAGGGGAAACTTACGGGGAGCTTGTTCTTTTCAACAAATGCTTTCTGCTTCTCCACCGGATCAGAGCTGACACCGACGACTAGAACATCGGAACGCTGATATATGTCATCTTCTGACGTGGATGGTGAGCAGACGTCGAATTGCTGTTGGGACGAGATGGCACACACCAGCCAGTGCATCACGGAAGTGGCAGGCCTCACGGGTGCAACCGTAGGTGCCTGGGTATCGGATACGCATGAGATCAGCGCGAGACAGAAAGGGGCCGCTTACCCGACTTTGGATAGAAAAACAATGCGATTGGTTTCTCAAGGGGCTTGTCCCCCTGTTCAGGGGGGAATTTAAACACCTGGCCGTTTGAATCTAGTATCGAGAAAGACGGCGCAATTTTATCGATGAGCGGGTGTTGTGGGGCCATTCTGAGCAAGTTCAAGGCAGAGAGTGAGTATATCAAATCTGACCAGGGAATAGTCACTGGGTGAGCAGTGATCGGACCGAACGCATATTTAGGCAATCATTACTCACACTGAAAAACAGATTCACTAAAAGGCAAGGGTTTCATTTCCGACATCATACTCGGTAGACTCGTCTGCGCTACCTGATGTCTATCTAGAATCAAAATTACCATGAGAGTATGAGCATGGGAACGTGGGCATGCTTCAACCGTCCAATTGTTGATTGTTCATGACGCGCCTCGAGTTCCCTGGGACGTCCACCAAGCACGACAATCGGATGGTCCCACCAAAGTGACGGACGTGCAATCCGAGGGAATCGCACAGGGTGCATGTGCAATTGGGGGATTCCCTATCCGTTCAGTAGGGAACCTTGGTTCTTGGCATGAATGGCCAGAAGCCGCCAAAGTCGGTAGGACGGAACTTCAGCAACATCACTACATGCGGTTCTCCTTCAGGATCTAGTGTGGCATGATGGAGGACATCTTCAAGATTGATTGGCATCCTCGTCATGAGCAAAATGTAAACCATATGATATTGGGGCCAACAAAGAGGCGCAAGGTGACTCTAACATCTGCACGCAATGCTGGATGGTTCACGGGGATCTTACCACGCTACAGTCGCGTCGGAGTTGACGTGCTCTGGGGGATGTCGTGCAGAAACTAGCGATGGCTCAAGGTTTTGGTGGGGTCATTGCCTCTGAGAAAATATTATGAAGAGGACGAGCGAGATGTGTCAGAGGGGACGCACCAGCATTCAGTTCCGCAAAGCGCTGACCGACGCGTTCGGAGTGCTTCAGAAACTTGTCTGAGCAGTTGAGGACACACTGTTCCTATGGATGGCGTCAGATTGAATAACGAGATGGGAGAGCAACAGTGGAACCTCTTTGGAGGAGAGGGCCTTGCTGGTGAAGTCGTTACAACACGAATTGAAGCATCTCTCTACGAGACCAGAGTAGAGACGCAGAAAGTCCTGCATCTGCACGCGCGCATGAGAAGGTGTGCTGGACGCGATATTTCTACATACCTGCTTCTTCTCGATGACCTTTGTCATGTGAGCCTGTTCCGCTGCGTTGAATTGTGAGAAATCCATGGTCGAAGTTGATGGAGAGAAAACAAGAAGCCCACGTGCTCCATTTGCCGCTCGTCAGGTCAAGTACGTCTCCAGCATCATACCTGATCGTTTCATCTTCAACTGATCAACCGCATTTACTAGTGGATCTCTCCATGGCGCTCCCTTACAAAGATGCTCTTCAACGACTCGAAAACCGTCGTGTCAAGGCAACTCGGCCTTTGATCCCTCCTCAGATTCTGCAAGAAGACCTCCCTTTGTCAGTGGTGGTTTGTCCTGCTCTTGCTTGCTAACGCTCGGACAGGACATTACTCTCCGCAAGCACTGTCCTAGAGGGGCGTCGCATGACTGAAAACGTGCTTCGCGGTGACGACGACCGTCTGATGGTCGTAGTTGGGTAAGCACCACGCAATTTCGCCCGTCGTTTGCTCATGCCATTATAGCCCATGCTCTGTTCACAACGTCGACGCTGCGATCGAGTATGCAAAGCTACTTAAGCAGTATGCAGACAATGCCAAAGATGACCTCCATATTGTCATGCGTGTTTACTTTGAAAAACCACGGACAACCCTGGGCTGGAAGGGCCTGATCAATGATCCGTACGCTGTATCCACCTGCTCATTGCCCTTTCTCTCACATATTGTCCACTGTCAGAGATATGAACTCGAGTTTCCAGATCAACAAAGGGTTGCGCATAGCCCGAAAACTACTCCTCGACATCGCCAAGCTCGGTTTGCCAGCTGGCTGCGAGTTCTTAGACACCATATCACCTCAATTTACGGCAGATCTCGTCTCTTGGGGGGCTATCGGTGCTCGAACCACCGAATCACAAGTTCACCGAGAGTTGACTTCAGCTCTATCCATGCCAACCGGTTTCAAAAACTCCACAGATGGTTCTGTAGGGATCGCAATCGATGCCTGCAGAGCTGCTCGAAGTGGTCACGTGTTCCTAAGTGTCGGAAAGGAGGGCCTCAGCAGTATCATAGAAACCGAGGTGAGTCTTCCCACCCTTCCTCCTAGTAAATCTTAAATTGGCAAGGGAAACCCCGACGTTCACGTCATTCTTCGAGGAGGATCAAAGGGACCTAATTATGCCGCGGAATATGTGCGGGATTGCTATGAAAAACTTATCAAGGCTGGGGTGCCTGGCAAGATCATGGTATAGCTTCTCTGAGTCCTCCGAGAACTTGTTCCGATATTTTTATCGCGCGCAGATCGACTGCAGCCACGGAAACAGTCAGAAGCAGCACCACAAGCAAGTGGAAGTTATTGAGGACATTGTTAGTACCTGTCTGGCTCCGCTTCTCCCCATTTACTTTCTGCTCCTGCAGGTACAACAATTATCTTCTGGGGACACGTCCACGTATATCATGGGCGTCATGCTGGAATCCAACCTTGTCGAAGGACGACAGGACATTCCTCCCACCGGACCGGCTGGACTGAAATATGGACAGTCCGTAACCGATGCATGCTTGTCTTGGGAGATGACTGTTCCAGCCCTTGAACGCCTGCGGGAAGGTGTACGAGCCCGCAGAGAGCTGTTGGCGCAGAACGCAAGAGGATATACAGCAAACGGTACCAAAGAAGCCAAGCTCAGTGTTAACGGCACTAATGGGGTGAATGGTACACAGGCGCACTGAGTAGCGTGTAGCGACAATGTATCAATACTGATGCTACTGATGTAGGACTATGACGTCATGGAATCCTTTACTACCCGACGGCTCAAATACTCACCCCTTTTGGAGAAAAATTGCTTTTCGCTTCAACAGAGGTAACGAAGCTTGGGAACCGTGTGTCTGTCAATGCATAGTATGACTGTTACGGCTTTCAATGCATACCGCCGTGTGTTCTCATGTTCAAGGGTGGCATTGCCGGTGAGCTGTGAAAAACAGTCATTACGAGTTGCAGTGCTCAAGTTCCAGTCGTAGGTCACCTTCTTGGTGTTGTGGATAGTGGCAGAGATCGTACAAAGGAATGAAGAGGGGCAGTCTCAGGCCCACCCAGACAGCCTCGGTTCCGCTGCGATTGACCTCGCCAAGTCCATGTTTTGCCTGTCCGCATGGCTTGTCTGCCGGCAGCTACAGGATGCACACCCCTCATCGAGGGCTCTCGCGTTTCGTGATTCCCCTGAGACACATCCAGGACTCCCCACGCACAATGTTCACGCAGTCGGACAAGGATTTTCCATCTCCGGGAGTTGCTCTGATTGCCCAGAAACAATGCCAGTGTTTTCCAGACATCCTCAGTTGAGTATACTCGATTTAACCCTTGGAAGCGTGCGATCGAACCTGTCTATTTTCGTCGTTGCTCTTGTTTACATCCTCCGCGCTTACACCGTATGTGCAGAACTTGCTCCTACTTTACCGATTCATTTACTGACAATGTTCTCAGCATCCCAAGACCCGAGAGTTTGTCGACCCTTTTACTCTGTATCTCGCTTTCCCTGTGACCGTCTTTGGCATTCTTCTCATTCTGCGAATCGCTTCCTGGAGAAATTTCCCATCGGCTTTCTGGCATGCGTGTGTCCTTCAGGTTCGTGATGTTACCGACCGGTCGTTGTTTTTGAATACCATGCTCACGCTGACATCAGTTTGCTGGATTCTTTATTACTAGGGTAAGCTAACCTTGACTACGCAGTCTCAGCCAAATTAACGTCCACAAGAACGCCCTTGTTGGTTCTGTGCTTCCAGACTGCAGTCCTTTGGTAGCATTCGCTCTTTGCAATTCAATATGGATCTCACTCGTTGACCTGGTTTGTAGTTCACTGTCATCCTGGGGCTGTCTGATAGCTTCTTCAACCAGATTTGTGGCCATCATCGTTCGTCGTCCGTTCATTTGATCAACACAGCAATATTTGCGCAATCGTCCCTCGTGCATTCTTTATTATTTATATTACATCCATCGCATACTATATCGCATTCATATTATAATCGTCTCACGTCTGCACTTCAAGTATTGCCCCTAATCAAGGCAGCGAAAGACGTCGTATCAATCCTTATAATACAGCGTGAGTACTTGACTCGTCGTTCGCTGACACAAACAATGATCGATGATCTCTCACTTGTCAGAATATGGCGCGCTCAGTCAGGGGGTTCTTATTTCCCTAGCATCGACCTCTTTGATTACGTTTGATACGTGGAGGTTCATTGAAGCCCCGTATTCCGCGTTTCTCGGTTGTTTGATCGCCATTCTTGGCTTTGGTGTTTTTGTTCTTTCTGAGCAGCCTGCAGCCGAACAGCCGAGCAATCTCTTTGTCTCGGTATGTCTCTGATTCCGAATTACTGACACGCCAATAGCTAATGCGGGTTACAGACTCGTCGATGTTTTGCAGCTGCAATGATATCTTTGGCGGCATTGGGATACATTATCGTTGTCATAACTCAGGACTCCGGGACTAATTCCTCAGACTTGTCCGGGAGTCGTCCTGACTGCCGTGTGCTAGAATCATCGGCTCGTATCTCTGCGCAGACAATCGCCAATTATACTCACTTCAGTAACGTCTTGCTCATCGTGTTTTTCAGCCATGCTAGGTACGATGCCAACCTGGACTTTCATAGGGAAGTGTATGCCGATTATTTTCCGAACGTGAGTAATTGGGACAGCTAAAATGCGTTAGGATTCATACGACGAGTGGTTTAGATCGTTTATATTGGCCCTGCGAGTCGAGAGGACAAGGGATTTGCTCATTCCTATGATGTCCTGGTTGACTCGTTTCAATCGGACGAGGATCTTAGCGATCCACGGTTTTTCAGGATGTCGGGGCGGGTGAGTGCATCGTTATTTGCGCAAGACTACGCCATTCTCAACATTGACACAGATGGCCCACCATATGCTCTACACAGCTTTGCGGGAGTATGGCTGTTATGATGGTTATCTTTGGGTGCCTTTTGACACGCTCCTCAATATTCCTCGACTCCAGCAATTCAATCAAAGCTTGTTTTGGTACCATTCTCCTTGGGGACAGCCCGTTCCAAATCCAGCACTTGGCGACCTTACAGGACCCGCGCTGAACAGCAGCCGACATGCCCCTCCTGCGGTGATATCTCCAGATATGTCTGTCAATCTCACAGAGACATGGAGGGGCTGGGGCCCCGACTGGTGGTGAGTGACAAGAAATATCAGATTCTTCCATGGCTGAATCCTCGGATTTCAGGTGGGGGTGGGTCACATATCATTCATTCCCGAGTCCCATAGTCACCATCATTGACTGACCTATCAGGGACCCCCACGTTGGTGTGTCTGTGTGCATGGACGCTTTTAACAAGGTTCCCGAGGACATGCGTACTCGCCTCGCTGAGCGTACCAACGGACAGATGCGGTTTATCGGTGGCTCTGCGGATACGCTATATATACCAGGTCGTCATCGCAAGGCGTTCATGGATGTATTGGCGTTGTTCCTGGAGACGGATTGTTTTCTGGAGATTGCGACGCCGACGACCGTCCACCTCGTCGTTCCCCCTGAGGAACCGATTCAGTTTGTGGACCATGTGCGTGAATTCTCTTTTCCACCGCGTCTCTTCCCGCGTGTGAGTGCTAAGTGGACGCCATAGTGGTGGATTTACCAACCTCCGTTCAATGCATCGTTTGTGAGACAGAAATGGGTCGAAGGCTACGAGGTGGACACCTTCCATACTTTCCACTGGGGCGAACGCAGCGAGAAGGGAATATGGCGGGGCGATCATCGTCACGTTGCAGATGTGCGGCATCTGTTATGGGAATCAGCAAATCGACAAGGCTTGGGTGGTGTGTTTCCCATAAATCTAGTAGGTGCCGAACGTCAGACCTTTGTGAAGCGATATGTCGATAGTAGGTGTCATAGGCACAACAGATACTCAGTGACATTGTCTCAAATATCGAAAGCCCAAGGTCCATTACTTTCACAAACTAGTAGACAATAAAATAACAATAGGTCACAGTACTCCGAACGAAACGAGAGAACCTGCGCTACGAGAAATGCAAACGTTCGTGCAGGTACCAAAGAAGTTGCATTCCGTGATTGGCCGTAAAGTTGTGGCACCCAGACACGATGACATTCAGTAGCGTCTCGTTGGGCGTGACTGCGTCCGTATAAAGGACCCGAGCGCTGAGGGCATCGACCAAAGCATCTCCTGAAAGCTGCTGACATCCAAAGAGCTTGAGCGTCATGAGCAGTGGAAGACGGACCCGACAGCGAGGATCAGGGCCGGAACTGGATGTTGTACCCATGGGTTCGGGTTTCAAGAGTTGCACGACCTTGTCGGACATGTCCGATCCAACGATGGAGAAGTGCTTGAGATGTGGCAGTCTATCAAACACCCATCTGAAGTCCTTTGTGCGCATGTCTGAGAGATCCATGTCGAGGGTCTCGAGGGGTGGACGGGAACGCAGGATGAGATTCCGAAGGCCCATTCCGGTATGGTGGTCACTCGAAGGGGACTGAGAAAAGTCGTGTGCTTCGTCGTCGCTGTCACCATGTTCTTGCAGGTGGTAACCGTCGAGTGAGACATCCATGTTCAAATGACGAAGATGGAGCTCCCTCAGTGCGGGAAGGTGGAGATGAGAGAGGATGCTGCGCTGGATGCAGATGAGGTCCAACAAGAGGGTGTGCAAGCGCGGGAGGGAGACGATGATTGGGGAGGCGCTCAGGATGCCCTCCTCATAGGAGACGCCATGCAGATAAAAGTGTTCGAGATTAGGACAACGAGCAAGGAAGGTGAGAAGTTCGGGTGAGCGGACGGTGTGGCCGAAGGATGATTCCGAGATGTCGAGAGAGGTGAAGCGGAGGGGGTTGATAAGGTCTTGGGAGGGGAGGCTGGAAGCTGTTATCTTCATGGAGATGTGACGGAAGGTGGCTGTTCCACAAGAGAAAAAGATGTTGTCATCGTCATCGCCGTCGGCATCAAAGGGGACCTTGAGGCGGAGGCCAAGGTGGTGGAGGATGCGATGCGGGGTGGAGAGGGTGAGATCGGAGAGTCTGGTGTGGGATGCGTGGCCGTCAAAGGATATCGAGCAGTCGAGCCAGCGAGATAAATGGGGGAGAAAACAAGAGATGATTGGGAGGAGGCGGTCAAAGTCGGTGAGGCGCACGTTCACGAGGAAGGGGAGGGGATGTGAGCGGGCGATGTAGAGCTGGGCGTGGACGTCGATGGCGGCGATGGGGCGGGAGACGTCGTCGACGATGATGAGCTGCCATGCTCTGGGGGATGCGAGACAGACGTGCCTCCATAGCTTGCAGACGGCGGAGATGACGAGCGGTGTAAACGGTGCACCAAGCGCACAGGACGTGACGAATACCTCGACGAGCAACTCTGCAGGCAGACAGTCTATCCCCATCGTTCGTGTCGGTCCGAGCCGACAATCCGCCGCTGACTAAGTTAAAAACTGTATAGTCGGTGGCTGATTTCAATCCCAGACCCAAACTCTATTTTCCTCATACCCCCCATCATGCCAGGCGTCAGAGACATCAGGTGCGCCCCCAGTGCCCTCCCCTCCCAAAACCTCACACCCCCTGCACAGCGCAGAGGCCTTCATCACAGCGTACGCATCCCACCTTAAGCGCGCCGGCAAGCTCGAAGTGCCAACCTGGGTCGACCTCGTCAAAACCGGCTCTTTCAAAGAGCTTGCTCCTTACGACTCTGACTGGTACTACATTCGTGCAGGTAACCTCCTCTTCCCCGTCGAAATTTCCTTTGCTTGATCTGCAACGCTAGCCGCAATCGCACGGCATATATACCTTCGCAAAGACGTCGGCATCGGAAAGCTCGCAAAACTCCATGGTGGCCGCAACAGACGCGGTAACCGTCCTTCACACCACGCCAATGCATCCGCTTCCGTCCAACGCAAAATTTGCCAGTCCCTGGAGAAGATCGGTGTCCTCGAGCAGACCGAAAACGGTGGCCGGAGGATTAGCCAGGATGGTCAACGCGACTTGGATCGAATCGCAACCGCCGTTGTCGAGGCTACAAAGGAGGAGGATGACGAAGAGGAAGAAGAGGAGTGTGAAGAGGATGACGATGAATAAATGTATTATCCCCCGACTTTGCCCCACATATTTCCCTGCATAGCCCCCTTCGCACACTCCTCCATGGTTGCCCATGGTCGTTGGTTCTATGATGATACGGTATGATGCATGCATGTCTCCAAAAATACAGCACTGTGTTGCTTCACTGATCCACGGCTCAAGCGTTCAACTCCAGCTCGCACGACTTGTACCGGATATTTTCTCCCAACGGTGATCGTAGCCGCGCTGAAGAATGAACACCTACACATTTCTGCTTCCCCGAGTGTTGTGATTTGAATTCCGGGATCCTGCTTATCAAACCAACTATAAATACTCTTCTGTGCTGAAGGCTCCCAGAAAACCGTCCTGATCTATTCTGATACGTTTATAACCGGTCGTCTCTTGCTTCGTGGCTTCCAAGATAACGATGTTGGCAATCTCATTGCGCTACATCATAACGCTTATGATCACGAACGAACCCATCGTACCGCGACCGACATAATATAAAGAGAAATGGGCGGAAGAATGCACATTGTATCTCACACTCGTTTCGCGAGCAGCGCTGTGATTCAAGAACATAGGTTCTTCGGGTTGGAAACGTCCAAATTCATGATTATTAGCATCGGGCTCCGTCTTGATACGATCAGTCCGGCGACACTGCACAACAGAGAGATCCAAGTACGGTCTTATGCATCAGGAGAAACGTATCCAAACCCAGCTACTTTGGGCGTGCCTTCATTAATCGACGGGTGATTTGGCACCGAAGTGAGACCATCAGCAGTCAAACTCCACCGTCGTCGGGTCATCGCTAAGCGCAACAGCCTTTACACGATGCAACCGCGTGTGTCAGCGCACCCAAAACTGTTCCATGATTTCATCGAGCCCCTGTCGAACAGCAGAGCACTATTTGGCGTACGCAGTTTGAATCCCGTTCAAGTGATGATCAAGTGGAAATGCAGCATTGCTGAACATTGACATGTTGCGGAAACACCGTTGGCCAGTACTGTCCCATCGTCATCTGACTTGAAGAGCCTCTGAAGCTGAGTGAGCTGCCACGTATTTCGAATCATCCAGCTGGAGAAAGTGCGGGTCGTTCCCACCGACACCCATGCCGGTCACGCCGATCAAACTTAAAGATCGAGTTGGCATACGGCTCACGGATTGGATATGCCTTCAGAGCATTGGGCGTCCAAAGGGTGTCGCCACAGGTCTTCGAGGGGAACGGAGCTGCAATCACCTTTTACAAGAAGCTGAGATGTGAGACTGGCCAATCTTCTGCTGCTGGCTTCAAGGAAGATAATCCCTCGAACCAACAAATCTCTCTAGGAATACATAAATGAAGCATCAAGCAATCAAGGAAGAAGGCCTACTGTGATATGCATACTTGATGGTGAATGGGTAGCGACGAACATGGACGCCTCTCCTGTCGTAACTGCGTGAGACGTGTTTCATGGAAACTGAGTAGTCAGACTTTTCGGGATGCCTAGTGACTCTTTACATAAGCGCACCGTATCGCGTCCCTCTTCTCCAAGACGACGACATCGAACACTCGTATTCCATGCGCAACGACTTTCGCGTTTGGCGGTTCATGATGGGAGAGCCTCTCGTACCTTGGCCAACAAAATACAAAGAGTTTCTGAAGACGAAAGCCGACAATATGGATCTCGATTATCCTAGTGGTGCTCGAGCACAAGAACAGCATCCGACGGGACGTTTATGATTTCCATGTACTCCAGGTTCAGGTTCTAGGCAGTGGGTATGAGAGCGGCGGAATTCACGGATGAATACGGTTGTTTTACCGCGGAATTCTAACTTGAGGGGAAAGGCGAGCAAATTGCGATGGGCGCGGAAGTTCGGGCTTGGGCTGGACCACTCTGGGCATATCCCAAATAGGCATGCCATCCCATCATGTAACATCGCTCATCTCGATGCTGACTTGTCGTGTAAGACTCGGAAATTATATAAAAGGGCGGACCATCCCCCCTACCAGCCCTCTCTAACTCTAACCATGGAAGCCACCCTGGCTGACCTTCAGTCAGAGAACGCCAGACTTTGCCATGAATTGCACTCTCTTGCAATGGTCGAGAGCGGAGACAGTGAGGAAATCACTGTCGCCGATTACCTCCTGACCAGGTTGGAACAACTGGGAGTCACGGTACATCCCCCCTCTCGCCGCACCGTGAAATGCTGACGAGTTCCCCCTTAGTCTGTCTTTGGAGTCCCTGGCGACTTCAACATGCGTACGTATAGTCTATTCAGTCGTATCTACCATGATGCTCACACACTGGCATAACTCAGCATTCTTGGTGCGCTCTCAGAATGTATGGTAAACATGGTCATCTCATTGACCCCCAGGATTACATAGAAGATCACCCCAGGATCCAGTGGATTGGGAACTGGTATAGATTCACTTGTATCAAGGTCGTTCACTATCTGATCTGTTGTAGCAATGAGCTCAATGCGGCGTATGCTGCCGATGGGTATGCAAGAGTCAAGCGGCACAGTATAGGTGTGATCGTTACAACGTCCGTCCGCGAGATTTTAACCTTCCTGCGATCTTTCTTACACCCTCTACAAGGTTCGGCGTCGGAGAGCTGAGCGCCATCAACGGCATAGCCGGTGGTGAGATGACACTGCCACCTTTTACCTTGTCCAACCCTCACGCTCCGTTCAGCATTCTCCGAGATGGTCCCTGTACTTCACATCGTAGGAGTTCCAAGCACTATGCAATTGAAGAAGAGACCTTTGCTCCATCACACGCTGGGAGACGGAAGGTACCAACAAGCGCAAACTAAACGAAATCGTCACTCACATCAATCGATAGGTTCGATGTGTACACCAAGGCCGCAGAACAGGTAACCATATCCCAAGCATTGCTGATGAACAAGGTATATGCTGCCGCAGAAATAGATCGCATTCTCACTGATTGCATCACCCACGTATGTTTCTATTCCACATCTTATCAGTTCGAGCTAGAGGATTTACCCATCTTCAGTGTCGACCAGTTTACCTGACAGTTCCAAGCGATATGGGATCTGAAAGAATCTCAGCCAAGCGATTGAAGGTCCCACTTTCCCGCGCACCTCCTCCGAATGACCCTGCTGTGGAAAGTTTCGCATTAGATGAGATTGTCAAGGTCATTGACAAGGTTGAAGGCAACATCGTTATCCTTGTCGACGCTTGCGTTGCTCGTCACGATGTGGAGGATGAAGTAATGGACTTGGTTACTGCAACTCGTTTTCCCGTTTACTCAGCGCCGATGGGCAAGACCACCATCAGTGAAGAGCACGACCGGTATGGCGGTGTACGTTTTTTGTTTCCTTTGTCCGATCGCTCGCTCACCTTGGCCATCCAAGATTTACATGGGTGCCATTACCAATCCAGCGATCAAGGAATGCATAGAAGGCGCCAAGCTGATACTGTCTATTGGCGCACTGAAGTCGGACTTCAACACTGGCATGTTTACGTATCAAATTCCAGCCACACACACCATCGAGGTATGACTACCTGGGCCTCGAACTCGGCAAGACTCTGAATCAATTTCAGTTGCATTCTGACCACACACTCGTGGGCCATGCGCACTTCCCAAGGATTGGGATGAAACATTTACTTCCAAAGCTCACCTCCCGTCTCGAGAAATACCAACGTCAGACTAGCGAACTTGTTGTACCCAAACCGAGGCTGGAAATTCCTGTGGAACATAGCGATGTTATCACGCATTCTTACTTCTGGCCACGAATTGGAAAGTTCTTTAGGAAAAAAGATGTGATTATTGCGGAGACAGGTGCGCGGATAGGCTTACTTTTACGAACTGGATTTAATGTAGCGACAGGAGGTTCGAGTTTTGGTATTCTAGATGTTCCCTTACCCGATCAATCCCTATTCGTGAGCCAGATACTGTATGGTAGTATCGGCTGGACTATCGGTAAGGGTTCAGAACTCAGAACGAACACATGGGGGTTACGGGCTAACTTTGGGAATCGTAGGAAGTACTCTGGGAGCGGCCCTCGCTGCCCGAGAAAAGGAACTTGGCCGTGTTATCCTCTTCATCGGCGATGGCAGCATGTAGGCACAAAAATGTTATGTCGGTGTGTCTTCTTGATCAATCTCCAGGCAACTTGGTGTCCAGGAACTCTCCACTATGGTCCACCATCGGCTCACCCCAATCATTTTCTTGATCAACAACAGCGGGTACAACATCGAGAGGAACCTCCACGGCCCGAACAGGTGAGTGGCGTTTCTCCGTTCAGCACTTCGTCCTGACTCGCGGACAGAAAGTATAACGACATTGTTGACTGGTTGGTACCTTTATTGAGTCATGTTTCGAGATAACCTAACGCGACCTTAGGAAATGGGCATCGCTTCTCACGACTCTCGGGGATCTGGACGGCACGTTGTCGCGGTCCTATACTGTTCGCGACAAGCCAGGGCTAGAAAATTTACTGAACGATCCTCAATTCTTCAACGCAGGGAAAATACAACTGGTGGAAGTCGTCATGGGCAAGTACGATACACCGCGCGCTCTCAAGTTGGCTGGGGAGTTGTCCAAGAAAGATGCAGAGAAATCAGTAAAGGTGTTGTAAAGTACTTGTGACTCAGAAGGCTGTACGAGTAATAGTGTTGTCGAATGAACTCGTGATCATGTGACTGACGCGTTGTGAGTGAGGCTGAACATTGTAACTCTTGACTCGTCCCCGTGTCGCGACCGTATTTTCCTCGAGGTCATTATACCCGTTGAACTCATCGATCTCCCTTACTTCGAGTCCTTGTAAAAAACACTTCCGGCTGAGGGCCCGCACCATGATCCCGAAATCTGATGAGATACCTCGCCGTCTAGGTAATTACTGGTTGCACGCACAATTGGGATCTGGTTACTCTGGTAAGCTAGTAGTTCTTTCTCAACACCATTTCTCACCCGGAGGAATAAAGGCTCAATCTTCAGCGCCTACCACGTATTCAATGGAGAATGGGTTGCACTCAAGGTGCAAGACATCAATCACGAGTGCCCCACGAACCGATACGAGGAACATTTCTATCCGTTGCTGCAAGGCGCAGAAGGCATGCCAGGTCTATTCGCCTCTGGCGTGCAGGGGAAATGGCATTATCTTGTCATTAGTCTACTTGGGTCGAGCTTGGACAGTATATACCGAAACAATGGCAAGAAGACGCTAGATTTGCGGAGCGTTTGCTCGATTGCTTATCAAGTGGTATGGTTCTTTTGGGCTGCCACCAGACATTCAATTGTTCAGTCCACTGATCGTGCGTTCTCTGTAGATATCACGGCTCCGGACAATGCATCAGCGGGAAGTTCTCCATCGCGATATTCAACTTGGAAACTGTACACTAGGTCGTCCTCCTAACGAAACTATGATCTACATGATCGACTTTGGATTCTCCAAGCGCTACATCGACCCCATCACACGTCGTCATATCCCTGACTCGAAGCTGAAGAGAGATTTCCTCGGGAATTATTGGTTCACATCAGTTGGCGTCCACTGTAAAGGCAAGGGTCAGTATCCCAGGTTCTTATGGTCGATACGTCCCCATGAATTACGCTGCAGTTCCGTCTCGTCGGGACGACCTTGAAGCTGCTGCGCTGATGTTTATCCATCTTCTCACACCTGGCGGTCTTCCGTGGACTCGCAATGGCGTACCTAAAACGGACGAGCAACACATGCGTATAAAGCGTGCCAAAGAGTCTGCTCGTCCAGAGGAACTTTGTCGCGGCATGCCCTCAGAGTTTGAAGAATTCCTCAGATATTGTCGGCGATTGAAATTCGCTGAACGACCTGATTATGAGCATTGGATGGGCGAGTTCCAAGCACTCGCTCATGAAAATGGGTTTACGAACATCGACAAGTTTATTTGGCCGCCGCCGCCCCAGCAGGTATGGTTCATTACTTGACGTTATTCTGGATGAACGGACATCAATTTTAGGCAAAACCGGCCCCGCGCAAAGCGCCTAAGCGACCTGCATGCACCAGCTCAGAAATGGAAAATGTACTGCAGGATCTTGCCAAACTGCAGCTTAATCGCCGGCCAGTCCTCGCTGAGCAGACGAACATACCCAGGACGGATACACAAGAAGAGAAGCCTAATGATGCAAAAGAGGACGGCGACATCATTGATCTCACCAGCGATTCTACCGGAGGGCGCCGAACTCCGGAGCGACCGAAAAACTTGGTACCACGTACACCCGTGCGCATCAAGAAGTCTGAACGACTCTGGAAGCTACGAACTGCATTGTCAAAGTCCACTGATAACGCTGCTATATCAAAGATTGTGTCGGAATTTGCCACAGTCCTCAGAGAAACCGGAACGTCGAAAACACTGACTATAGATGGCTTCAGCTTCTTGGACGCCTTGTACAGGCAACTCGGTGACCCGGCAGCACTAGCACTGCAGCCGATGCGAACATCACGAACCCGGAGTACAAATTTAGATCAGGTTGCCGAATCCCAGCCTGCCTATGTGAAGCTGAACCTAGTTGCGAGGTTGAAGCGAGAGGTGACGAAGGCGCCAGACAATAAAGCGCTCGCTCGGATGGTGGCAGACTTTGGAGCTGTGACGAACAGGAGCAGCAGTCGCACGATCACCAAGGATGGTTTTGCTTTCCTTGAGGGCCTGGCGGCGCGATTGAAAGCGCTGAGCTGACCTTTGTTGTTCCGATCTTGTCGATGCGGTGTGAAAACCTATGCGTGTAGTTCGCTTCATTTTTAATTCTTTTGATAGACACCCTGCGACCCCACCAAGTTGGCCTAGGTCTGCTTGCGTGTAACGGTAGTAGTGCATGAACCAGTAATAACTGTCCTATTCAACTCAGCCCATCCAGCCTTGAATCAAGTTTGTCGCATCTGAATTTTGGTCAAGAATTTGATGGGCTATTTAAACTATAAGCGTGGCTTAGTGGATGTGCCACCTGGGGTGACCCGATGACCGGGTCTGTCTCGGCCCACCATCACGGGTCTCGCGGCTTCGAATCCCGCACAAACCATGATCCGGTGTGGTGCAAGTACCACGTCGAATGCTTCGCGTGTGTCACCATATTGAAGGTCATATGGATTGGATCACTCTACTTACCACTGGCAGGTCCGACGTAGACCTCCTGCTTGCCTCTTCAAAAAGGAAATAACATAAAATAACATAAAATAAAAACTATGTATAAGCGTATACCACGTGCAAATCCGGCCAATCCCGGTGTATCTTTTTCCCAAATAAAAATGGCCTCATCCACTTCAACGATTGCTTTACCTCCTCCCCTTCTGTTCTGTTGTAACTCGGGACCAGTATTATTGGGATAGATCGCTCCACTACATCGACCACGTTCATTATGGGTGTCGAATCAAAGGATGGCATGACGACTGTCAAGCAAACCGAGGTGATCATTCCAGACCTAACAGTCAAAGACTTGTTGAGCGCTATCCCGTAAGTTCACCGCTGTTCCCCAGTCTATCGAATCGAGGAGCTAATCACTTTTGCAATGTACAGCGCACATTGCTTCAAACGTTCCGCCATCCGTTCTTCGCTCTACATGTATGACCCCCGCTTCTCCCTCTACCGCCTTGCTGACGCGTGATGTTTGCCGCAGCGTATGGGACTGCTTCGTCATTGGTGGTATCTACAAGACCACTACGTTCCTTGACGCTTTTATTACCCCGGAGGCCGTCAGTTTTCCCCATCCCGTTCTTTACTCGGTAGCGCGGTTTTCGCTGTGGTCTTTGTACGGTTTCTGGGCCGGCCTCTTTGCAACCGGTCTCTGGGTCGTGGCCCACGAATGTGGCCACCAAGCCTTCTCAGAGTCTAAGTCCATCAATAACAGCGTGGGTTGGGTGCTTCACTCCGCGTACGCGTTTTTTTCTGTCCATTCACGTCACGTGATTAATGGGTTTTCATTTGAAATTATCCAGATTGGGAGTGCCGTATCATTCTTGGAGAATCACCCACGCAAAGCACCATGCCTCGACCGGTCATATGACTCAAGACCAAGTGTTCGTTCCAAAGACCCGCTCTCAACTCGGTTTGTCTCCTTTTGATCCAACAAACGAGAACATTATGGGCTCGAGCGTAAGCGACAAGGTCAAAAAGGAACTTTGGGATGCTCTCGGTGATTCTCCGATCGGTGCCACTCTTGGTGCAGCCGGTTATCTTGTGCGCCATCTGGTGCTGATCTTTGTCTGTCTATGCTCATACTTCTCCTAGCTTGCAGGGTGGCCAGCATACCTGATTCGCAATGCTTCTGGTCAAAAACGATACCCTACCGGCACTAACCGTGAGTGACACTACTCTGCTCCATTATGATCCTACATTGAACTCGATCAGACTTTAATCCGAATGCTGTCATGTTCGCGCCCCACCAGCACGGTTCGGTCATTGTGTCCGACATTGGTATTTTGTTGTGGTTGGTTGGAGTTGTTGGGTCTATCCACACATTCGGTTTCTGGAGTGTCTTTCGCCTTTACCTCGTCCCTTACTTATGGTGAGCCTCTACACCTATAACCATCGCTTACTGATCGATGATTCCAGGGTCAACCACTGGCTGGTACTGATCACGTTCCTGCAACATACCGATCCTCTTCTCCCCCACTACCGCGCATCAGAGTTCACATTCTCTCGTGGCGCTTTGGCCACTCTCGACCGTAACCTTTTGGGTGACTGTGGCAGGGTCATGGGTTGGATTGGGGCCCACGCAACTAATGGTATCTCCGAGACTCATGTTTTGCACCACGTTTCTAGCAAGATCCCCCATTACAATGCGTACGTCCCTGTCGCTGCATTTAATCACGATGCTAACTGGTTTTGCATAGATGGGAAGCTTCTAATGCACTCCGTCAGCGTTTGAAGCAAGCGGGCATTGTTCTCCAAGGAGCCCCTGGAGGATGGAGTGAAGTGTACCGAGTCTTCAAGGAGTGCAAGGTATTATCCATGCTCAGTCTCACTTGTGAGATACTGATACGTGCTACAGTTTGTTGAGGACGAAGGGAACATTGTTTTTTACAAGAATGCCTTTGGCCTGGCTGCCAGCAGACCCAAGATCACAGATGATACCGCTAGCGACTCTGGCGTCGAAGTCGACAAATTGTAGAAGAGGGAGCTATGCTCTCCATTTATACGGAATTCACCCCCCCCCGCGCATAGACATCACGACTTTTTATCCCTCTCGGAGAATCTATCGTTATCCTACGATTAATTGCTGACCCATGCCATTCAGTGAAAATCGCACAGGTTGTACGCACTATAGAAACGTTTGTCTATTACCATATCCCTCACTGCATCCCCGGTCGATGTCTAGTAGGGCAAACTCCTCGAATCGAAGATTGTGTTTAGTAAATAATCGATGACTCTAACACCCATGTGAATGTTTCGTTGCGTCTTGGGAGATAAAATGGAGCTCAAGTACTGACACGAGTATAAAACGTCCAGACCCTACTACGGAGTCACGCATGTCCCGCTTGACCAACATGGAACGTCGTCAGGGATATGCGCGTTGGTCACCAGCCCGTAGTGGTCTGAAACACGGCACTCAGTGTTGCCGGACGTTTGTGATTTGTTTTGGATATCTTCCATCCACGACTTGCACTCTCGAAGTACTTGTTTATCGAAGGAGTGCTGCACTGACTATCGCAACGTCTGGGAAGGACGTACCTACCTAGGGATTCACGATTTTCACAGGCCAAGGTACGACTAGCGTCTGTTGATGTTTCGCAGCTGGTGCCAGCGAGACTCGGAATCTCAAGATCTCATACCCGAGAGGAGTGATTCGCTTAGCATACCGTCGATGTCCATCCGTTGCACCTTGAAACGAACAACACTTGCGGCCAATTAGCGCAGCCCAAATAATCAGCGGGCGGACTCATCAAAGGAGTACGTCATGGTAAGAAGGTTGTTTCGTCAAAACTCCCAGTGCCGCCCTGAATCATCATGCATCATGTATGAAAATTGTGACCCAGTGCACGGTGAAGTCTCGGCTGCCGCCTGCGATCATGCACGTCTCATCGACTCTCATGTTGTCGTGGTTATCGGATCCGATGGAGCATCATCTCACCTCCCAACCAACGGCATCAAATATGTCAGTGATCTTTTGAGCATAGTAGTAAATGTGGCCGATGTCATGATTGTCTTGTCAGGCTCAAGGCGGTGCTTTCCCCTGGGAGTTCAGTCAAAAGACTCGGAGGAGACACCCATTTTTCCTTGTGGTTGATCTGCCCCCATTCTTCCCTTTTACTGTTCACTCTCCATTGTTTCCTGACCATGAGTAACGCTCCCCCTGGCTACAACTTTGCTAAAGCCTATGGCATCGATTCTCGCGCTGGCGCGGTGATCTTTGCTGTACTTTACGTTCCCCTCCTCCTATTGTTCATCGGACGAGCTATATCTCGACCCACATATGTCTACGTTGTTATTGCATTCTTTTCAGCAAGTGAGCATCTATTTCACCTGCTAACGTTCACTGCTAAATTGGTCACCATTCAGTCCGAATCGCTGCATTTGTCTTGAGGGCACTTTTAGCCAGTGTAGCATCGGATGGCCAGGACCTGAAGATGCTAATCGCATTCGAAATCATCTATAATGTCGGTTTCTTTGGTCTGCTATACTCAGCATACATCCTCGTGCTTGACTGGTAAGCATCTATGTTCTAGAGTGCAAGGTGTAATATTAAATCCTGCTCCAGTGGTCGGCTGTCCGACTTGCCCGTCCCAAACGGTCCAATTTCGCGAATTACACGCAACTCATTTCTTTTCCGTATTGCGCTGGTTGCGGCGGTTTCAGTTGGCATCACCGGAGCCATCCAGTCTGCGACAGGCTCCACGGAGAGCACTGGAAATACTCTACGCAAGATTTCCATCTACATCTTCCTTGCTCTCTGCATCCTCGTCGCGTTCCAGACTGTCCTTCTCGTTTATGCTGCGGCAGGCCGTCAGTATCGCCTTGGTTTCGCTGCATTCCCGGTTGGCTCACTACTTGCATCCAGACGGTACATATAAAGCGTCAAATACAGGCTTCGGTGCAACCCACGGCATACACATCCTTTGTATCATCTCCCTCCTATTACTTACTCGCGAGGCATTCTTTACTGCGACTTCCAACAACTTTACCAAGCAGAACGATGAAGACTGGTGGTACCCATTTGCTGCTCTTACTGAGTTTGTGGCCGTGGTCATGTTCGCCGCACCTGGGCTCGTACCTTCGCGAGACGAGCTCCCCTCGTAGACGACATGATGGTCAAGCGTGCCAGTGGGATTGCCGTATAGGTACATTATCAGTAGTCATTCCTGGACCTGAATGGGGCCCGGGCGAGGCCTCACTTTCGAGCTGAATGAATATTATGCAATATATCCTCTGACTCTTGTACGGCAGTCGCCGTAAAAGGAAGGAAGTGTGACATCAATCACCATCAAATTTTGATTGATCAGGACCA
Organism: Hemileccinum impolitum; assembly: GCA_003316335.1. NCBI lineage: Eukaryota > Fungi > Basidiomycota > Agaricomycetes > Boletales > Boletaceae > Hemileccinum > Hemileccinum impolitum. The sequence continues at coordinate 147,684 of QFEQ01000247.1, forward strand.
TCACTTGGCATGGTTGTGTGCACATGCCGAGGATGTTTCAAACGGGACATCCCCACTGGCAGGATATCCACGTATAAATCAATCTGCCGATGGTTCACTGGCATCCGGTGCCTTCCCGCTGACTTCTTCAAGCTTTTTCATTCTTCTCCACGGGCTGGGCCCCGTACCTTGTTGTATCATCCGTTTCTCATTGAATCTTTTTTTTTTTGTATTTCGTACCGGCTAAACAATGTCTAGCTCGTTTATCACTCCCACCGAGGCACTTCTGGAAGTTGCCAAGCAGCATCCCTTCCTGGTTGCTGTTAGAAGTGGAGAGTATCAATGGTCATATGCAGCCCTGTGGGCTCGCATCAGGCAGATCGCGGATAGAATCCATGATCTTGATGATACCAGGAACCCTGTCGGCCTTTATACAAGGTGCGTATATTCGATGATGCCCTGTTCAACCTGTCAAGTAATCGCCCAGTCTCGAAATCGATTACGTCGCTGCAGCTCATGCTATCTGGCTTTCAGGACGTACCGTTGTTTTCCTTTCCTTGAGGTGGACTCCAGAGGTTCTCCAGACTATTCTCGAGCGTGCCAATGTACACCTCGTTCTTTTTGGTTCTTCAGAGCCGCCAGCTCTCTTGGGGGTCCGTGCCGTCTCTACCTACAGCCTCGTCGACTCCGCGAAACCTCCAAACCATGTATCTCCTCCGTCGCTCGAAGAGGTAGTTGAAACGGTCCCCCAGATCTGTTCCATCACCCCTACCAGTGGTAGCACAGGAGTCCCAAAGAGCATCGTATACCCCATGTCCAAGAGTCTCGCTGTGCTTTCTGAAGAGTCCTCTACACAATTCAAACCTATGGATGGCCAATGGTTACGAGGTGGAACGGTCAGTGTTTCTTCGACTGTATTAGCAAGTCGATGTTAACTTGACGGACAAATCAGATATTCTTGCGCCCTCTTTTCGAGATTCGCCGTTTCATGTTCAACCGGACGACTTTATACCTCGATGCATCTTCCTCTGTCGTTGACCAATGCATTGCATTGTATGAAGAGCTCGAATCCACTCGCAACTCTCAGATGCTTCGAGTGCACTTTACACCCAGCGTCTTCCGTGCGTTTGCTGACTATGCGCTCATGCGCGCTGGTGGATCCAGGCTTCCCCGTGGCTTTAACCGTGTCTATTGGTTGGTATTTGGCGGCGAACCACTTGACATTCGTGACCTTGAATTGGCTACTGTCATCTTCCCGAGTACAACCATCTCCTGCAACTATGCGGTCAGTTTTTGCGACTTTTGTTCTATACCTATAATTAACACTTATACAGTGCTCCGAGGTTGGTTTTGCGGGCATTTCGCAAATGTTGGTTCGCCCTACCGACCCCATTCCGTCCACGATTTCATTCGGGCCTACACATGGTTGCACGGACCTTGTTCTTTTCGACGAGTCGCTTTCTGTCATTCCCCAGAGTGAAGCGGGTGCGACTGGCATCATTGGGATCATCACGGACCAGAGCGCAACCCACTATCTTGACAACGAAGAAGCATCCCGGCATATGTTCCGTCCATGGGCTGGGGATGCCATACTCCTTTACACGGACGACATTGGCTGCATGCAAGCTGATGGTACCATCGCAATTCGCGGTCGTAAGACACGCAATGTCAAGATCAATGGATTATTCGTAGACCTCGATTACGTCGAGCGTGCATTGACCCCTGCCTTTGCTGACAGATCTCTCGACATTACTGCTTTCAAGCTTGTAAAGTCATATACGACGGAGAGGATCGTTCTATTCGTCAGCACTCGGACCACTGATGCTGTGTCCGTTTTGAAGCACGCCTGCGATCATCTGCGCATTTCTCATAATGACGAGCTCACTTCTGTCATCAAATCTGTTCGTTGTATTCCGGAGATGCCCCTCAACTCTTCGTACAAGATTGATCTTCTCGAGCTTCAGAAGATGGCTGACTCCACGGAAACAATTCCTGCTGGCCTTTCGGCTGACACTCCAGAGGTTGGTTCCCTACCCAGAGTCGACACGCTCGCCGGAAAGATTGCGGCCGAGGTTAAGAAGCTGTCCAAATCTCCTGATGCAATTCCAACAGACTTGCCTCTCCTTTATGCCGGACTTACTTCGATCACTATGGTTCGACTGCACTTCTGGTTGCAGTCCGAACATGAGTACCAGGAACAGATGCACCACCTCTTCGACGAAGGTGTTACTGCTCAAGTCCTCGCCTTGGAGATTCTAGGCGACGAGGAGGAGATGACAGAGGATGGCTCCATGAGCCCTGCCAGCCAGGCTACCGTCGTCGACGACGAGGATTTAGACATCCCCACTCTTGATAAGGACCCAGACTATCTTGTCGAGAAGGGGCATGCTGCTCACGGGTTCAGTCACCGTCCCAAGAGTACATTTATTGTCATGCAACCTCCTGTCGAAACTACCGTTCCAGAAACCGTTAACGATGTCGCAACCCATCCAACGCTAGACTTCACTCCTTGTGCGTTTCTATTTGTATCATGGATGACGCCGTTGCTCCGCTTGGGATCGAAGAGGCCATTGTTGCAATCGGTAGTTATATTCGTTTCTGGCTGAGCTGTACATCACATTAAAAGTTCATTTATGTTTTCATTTTCTGTAGGACCTACCCCCTCTAATACGCAATGACGAAGCAATTATGGTGGAGCGTTTGGTGCAACCTTTCTGGACTCAATTGCGAGCATGGTTATTCGACAGGGAGCACGAAAGTCCCGGATTGTTCAGAGTGATATTTTCTGCCACTAGTAAATTGTGGTAAGTATTATTGTTGCCTATATGCGAACCAAGCACACTTCCCGATGAAAAAAATAGGATGATTTCCGGAGCCCTCTGGTTCTTATCCATCTGTTCTTCCATCCTTTCCCCACTCATGTTACAGCAAATCGGTGTCGCAACAAATGCTCCCCCCCCACCCATTGGCAACGCCACGGCTCTTGCGGAATGGACCTCAATCATCGAAGTGTCTACTGGTGGTTTCCCTCTTATCGTTCACAATACTTATGCTCTGGGTGGTATGTTGCTGGGACTCAAGTTAGTCTTCACGTTTTGTGGGCGCTCTTCAGATCAACTCGTAAAGCGCATGGCTTTGGATGTAAAGACAGCCCTCATTTTAGCTGTTTATAAGAAGTCTCTTCGTCTGTCTGCGGAAAACAACCAAAAGTATGGCAAGGGATATATCATGAACCTGCTCAATGTCGACTGCGAATCTGTTTCAAGGGTGTGGGAGGCTACCCACCTGGTCTGGAGCATTCCCCTCCAGTTGATCACCGTCATAATCCTTCTATCTCGTCTTCTCGGTGTTTCTGCATGGTCTGGCACCGGTGTCCTCGTATTCTGCCTTTTCCTCCTTATCATGGTCATCCCCGTGTTCATGCGCAAGGCCGCTCCTTCATTTATGGTTTTGGGTGATCGTCGCCTCAAGATCATCCGCGAAGTTCTGGATGGTAGAACCACATTTCACTGTTTATCTGTACTTTATTAACTGACCGGACATTCAGGTATCCGTGTGGTGAAGATCAATGGACGTGAGAAGCACTTCGTGCAGAAGCTGGAAGATATTCGTATAGAGCAGCTTGGCTGGTTGCGCAAATTTAATGCTGGTATCACAACCTTTGTCATCGTTGGGCAGGTGGGCTATTCACTCAGCGACATCATTGAGATGCTAAAGTCATTCTGTTTAGGTCGCTAACACTGTCATGCCCATTGCTGCCTTCTCTCTCTTTGGTCACGAGAACATGGGTACCCTTAATCCCATAAAAGTTTTCCCGGCTCTTTCTTTCTTCGGTATGTTAGTGGACCCTCTCATATCGCTTCCTCAGCTCCTCAGGTACGTCCTTGTTTATTTTCGGCGAGCTGAGCTCACGTTTTGTTCACAACAGCGCGAGTATCATTGCAACTACATCCTGGGGTCGTATTTATGCATTTCTGCTTGCCGATGAGAAACCGTCGACCACCGAGTCACGGTATTCACTCCGTTCTGTGAGCACAGGTTATGCCATCACCATCGTCGGTGGTGCGTTCTCCTGGACCACTGTCGACAACCATTACAACCCTTCATCTGCTCAAGTAATATACGACAAGGCTGAGGTCTCTAGTATTGATACGGTTGGTGGGGATGAGGATTCTGGCCCTGGACCACTCCTACGAAATGTGAACCTCTCGATTCCCACTGGCTCCCTCACCGCTATTGTTGGCAACGTCGGGTCTGGCAAGAGTTCGCTCTTGTCCGCTATTATCGGAGAGATGGTACGCGTCTCTGGCGAGGTTCGCTGTAATGGATCCATTGCGTACTGTGCGCAAGAACCCTGGGTCCAGACCTCCACCATTCAGGATAATATCTTGTTCGGTCATCCTCTCGACATGCATCTGCTCCATAAGGCCGTTGAGGCCACATGTTTCGATTCTGACCTCGATTCTTTCCCTCACGGTATGGCTACGCAGATGAGCGAGAAGGGAAACAACCTCAGCGGTGGACAGAAAGCCCGTCTTGCCCTTTCGCGTGCGGTCTATTCTGACGCAGACATCTACCTTTTCGATGACGTCCTCTCCGCCTTGGATCCACGTGTTGGTCGCACTGTCTTCAATCACTGCATCAGAGATGCCCTGAAAGGCAAAACCCGTGTCCTCGTTACTCACCAGCTCCAATACCTTAACCAGGTTGATCATATCATCGTTGTTTCCGATGGTACAATTGTTGAACAAGGCACCTTCCATGATCTCGTTTCCAGGAATGGCGAGCTCACCCGTTTGCTTAGCGAAGTCCACATGACTTCAGGCGGCTCTGATGACAAAAAGGATGAAAAGCGCAAGGGTGATTCCGGTCCTGCGAAGGCGATTAAGGAGCAAGGAGCCAGCCAGGTCATTGCCGAGGAAGAGCGCAACACGGGTGCCGTTGATGCAGCAACATGGTGGGCGTACCTCAAGACTACTGGCGGTGTTGGGATGATCACCATCCTGGTACTTGAAATTATACTCCTGCAAGGTAGCGTCGTAATTCTGAACCAATGGCTCACTTGGTGGACGGAAGCCACTTGGCACGAGAAAGCTCAAGCTTGGATTGGCATATACGACGGCATTGGTTTCGCCTCTGTTCTCGCCATAAGTGAGCTCGTTACATCATTTCTCTGCTTTATGTTTTTCGGCTCACGTTTATAGTCATCCTCAATATAACATTGCTCCTGAGTAGCATCCGTGCCAGCCGTACATTCCATTCCAAAGTCCTTCAAGGTGTCATCTATGCTCCCATGTGGTGGTTCGAGAGTCAACCAATTGGCCGAGTTATGAACCGTTTTTCCAAGGACATCGAGGCCCTTGACCAGCGTCTCATGCCCCAACTCTTTCAGATGGTTGCAGGTATTGGAAGCTTGATCTCCACCATCGTTATTTTGGGTTACAGCACTCCGATCCTGCTGGGTAAGTTCAAACACGGCATGCTTCCTTGATCTCCATTCATGAGTTCACTAGCTTTCGCGTTCCCGATAATACTCGTCTATTGGTTTGTGCTGAAATTTTACCGCAAGTCTCTCCGTGAGCTCAAGCGTCTCGAGTCTACTGGACGCGGTCCCCTCCAGTCTCGCATCAGCGAAACCCTTGATGGAATACCAACGATTATGGCTTACGGGCGTGGAGCTGACTTCGAAAAGGCAGTTGGGTCGCTCCTAGATGCAAGCAACAAGCCTACGTTCGTGAGGATGCATGCCGGTATGTCAAGTCCTCCCGCGTTATTCGAAATACCTGAGATTCTGGCCAGAAATTTGGGTTACTCTTCGCATGGAAATCATGTCGTCGTCGATTGTGATTGTCCTTGCCATGCTTGCACATACCAATCTGGTTGGCAACAGCACCCAATTCGTGCTCGCATTGACTTATGCATCGGCCCTCACCTACACCATGAACCTGCTCCTTAGGAGTGCCGCCAATATGGAAGCAGAGGTCCGCCGAAGTAGCCACTCTTTAAACTAAGAAAACTTACTCGACCATCCCTAGATGAACGCTGTTGAGCGTCTCGTGTACTACAGCACCTCACTCCCGCAGGAAGGCTCCGCACATATTGAGTCAGACCCTGCTGAGGGGGTGTGGCCCTCGCGCGGTAGGATCATTCTGCGTGATATCGATGCCGCATACCACTCTCGCCCCGACAAGCTCGTCTTGCGCAATGTCAACCTCACATTCAACGCAGGAGAAACGGTACTTATCGTCGGGCGTACTGGCTCTGGAAAGTCTACTCTCTTGTCTTTGTTGCTTCGTATGATTGAGTCCAGCAATGGCACGGTCGAAATCGATGGCCGAGGTCAGGATGATCTACCGTTTCGCGCTAGCTTCACAGTTCTGAACTTATTTTCTCCACTAGACATCAAGTCCGTGAGTATGTCGACTTTGCGCCGTGGTATGCAGGTGATACCCCAAGGTAAGCAGGGGAACCTAGGCTGCACGAGCATGTGCACTCTGAACCTGCCCTACAGATCCATTCATTTTCTCGGGCACAATCCGCTCCTGTCTCGATTTCGACGGCAAGCATGGGGACGATGCACTCTGGCACGCCCTCGACCTTGTCGGTCTGAAGAAATTTGTTTCCTCCCAAAAGTCCAAGCTTGACACCGTCATCGAGAATAACGGGGTAAATTACTCTGTCGGCCAACGCCAGCTCCTGTGTCTCGCAGCCGCCATCTTACGCAACCCCAAGATCCTGTTGTTGGACGAGGCGACTGCATCGATTGATGCTGGTGCTGACGTGTTCATGCAGCAGGCGATGCGCCAAAGCTGCCCCCAAGCAACTATTCTTAGTGTCATGCATCGGCTCAACGACAAAATTCTGGGAGAGTGCGATAAAGTATTGGTGATGGAACAAGGTGTACCGATTGAGTATGCTCCGCCTCGGGCACTTCTCGCTCGCCCCGATTCCATGTTCGCGAAGTTGATGGCCGCTGCGAGAAATAGTCACTAGTCGTGACATGTGGAGTATCCACATATTCTATGCCATAATATGTCAAGCTTGAGTTCAGACGACAGTCTCAAATCCGAGAACTACATATTACTAGGCTCCACAGGGCAACTGAGTGCGACAAAACCTATCAGAAAGAAAGCATACGTAGTAGCTAACGTACGTACGCCAGCGCTAGCGAGAGCTTGTTCTGTTCTGCACCACTGCCAAATTCCGACAGTAACTTGGACCAACGATGAGACCTTCTGCTGTACGCCTGCTCAACATTCTTGTCCCAGTGAAACGGTAACTCATGCTCTTACTCGAATATATTCTAGTACAGCTCATCCCGATTTTATTCCAAGCGCTGTAGACTATGCGGTAAAGATCCGTGTCAACCCCGAGCAGACTGGCATTGACCTCAATGTCAAACATTCAATGGCGCGTGCTTCTCCAACGTCTGTGCTGTCTCATTTAATCACGCCTTCCACACAGAACCCATTTGACGAGATCGGTGTGTCCTCACCCTCTCCATTCTGCTGTCTCTGATGGACATTTCCCAGCGGTGGAAGAGGCAGTCCGGGTACGTGAACGCCTCAAAGACGCTGTCAAGTCTATCAAGGTCGTCACAATCGGCCCCCCCAAATCATCCGAGACCCTGAGGACAGCACTTGCCATGGGCGCTGATTCGGCTATCCACGTCGAGATTCCCGAGTCCGCACCTTCCCCCGAACCACTTAGCGTCGCCAAAGCGCTCAAGGCGCTCATCGAGCGCCAGTCTGACGGCGTTGATGTTGTCATCATGGGTAAACAGGCCATTGATGACGACGCAGGCCAAACTGGCCAGATGCTCGCTGGGCTCATGGGTTGGGCACAGGCGACATTTGCAAGCAAGGTCGATGTAGATGTGGCACAAAAGGTAGCTCATATCACTCGAGAAATAGATGGTGGGTTGGAACAACTCCAATGCAAACTTCCTCTTGTGGTCACCACGGATCTGAGGTGAGCGTCTTGGAGACATTATGGTACTTGTAGGCTGATCCAAGGTTCCTAGACTGAATGGTACGCAATAGCCACCCAAGTAATGTGTATGGTTCTTCACATAATCTTTTGTCCTCCCAGAGCCTAGATATGCATCTTTGCCCAACATAATGAAAGCAAAGAAGAAACCCCTTGAAAAATTATCTCCTGTGGACCTCGGTGTTGACTTTGTCCCTCGTCTAGAGACCATCAAGGTCACCGAGCCTCCAAAACGCGTTGGTGGCGGCAAGGTGCGTACCTTTCTTTCCATAAATTTCCTTCCGATGGTTCACTATTCTGCTCTTGACAGGTGGACAACGTCGACCAGCTATTAGAGAAGCTCAGGGAAGCCGGAGTCACCGCGAGACAGGCATGAGTACTTACGCGTGGATCCCGTGTGTATCTATTGCCTTGCCACGGCCCATCTACCACGAGTCGTGCTGAGCGAAAATGCTGGGAACTGAATAAGTTATTGATTCAAGAGTCCTTTGTTGCTACTACCCCCCCTACACAAGAATTGAGATGGAAAACATGATTGCGTTTTTATACGTGGGGAAGTGAGTGTACTGTACTAAGCAGCCAATATATATCTGAGCAGGGTTGAGGAACTGGCAGACGACAGGTGCAAAATTTGAAAGAAAATGAGAGATGGAACAAACAACAATGCTACAATTGCGGATTCCGGTCTTGATCAATTTTCTGTTTTTTTTTGTGAGAATGCGGAAATGAATGAAGGAGTGACTTTCGGATGCGAATGGACAATAATAAGTTGTGAATGCGCATATTTAGTGGAGCTAAATGTTGTGTGGTAGCTGGTTTGACGATGTTGCAAGCGGGTCATGCATCTTGATTAGCAACACCCTTAAAACGTACATGTTCGTATGAGAATGCATGGTTCAAGACAGTAGACGAACCTTGGTGCGACATGCGGGACAATTATTGCGGCCGGTCTCAAGCCATGTATCCACGCAGCCCTGATGGAATGCATGTTTACATGTAAGCACTCGTAGTTCATCCTCTGGGTTGTAATCGTCAAGACAAATGAGACACTGGAGTGAGGTGAATAGTAATCCCATCTTTTTCTATGGAAAACGTACTCTGTCGATACAATTACTTGCGACGCGCCCTTGTTTATCGTACTCTTCGAGCGTCGTGGCTTTGATAATTTCGAGACCAGACCTCTCAATTTCCTCCTTGGACACCGTTGGAGGCTTTACTTGACCTAACAACTCAGCAAGCTCCCTGTTTATTCGTATGATTTGGATACCCCGTTTAAGTGATGCACAAAAAATGAAGTACCCACCACAATGCCTCAAACGAGTCCAAGTTACCACCGGTAATAATCTGGTGGTCAGGTGGGTAATACCCTACCAAACGCGCACATCAGCGACGATGATATGGGCAGTGGGATAAATACGTACCCCCAATGACATAAATCAGAAACGTTCTCGAACCTGGAGTCTCTTGAGGTTGCGGACTGGTAGTATCTGCGTTTCTCCTCGAGGGTCTCAAATTCCTAATCGCATTCGCAGCACGACTTTGCCACGTTCGTCCACGAGCCGATTGTTGACCGCCCTGTTCTTGAGTTGCGTTCGAAGAGCTCGAGTGGTGGCGGAACTCGGCTGGCTCGGGAATATGCAAGGGCGTTGACATTGGTTGTTCCAAGCTGTCGGAGTCCAAACCTTCACTATCCTCGTCATCTGTTGCAGGGGCGGGGTTGGTGTACGGGTGAGGCATATGTGGAGGCTGTCTGTCCATGTTCACAGACTGCAATCCAACTACGATGACAGGTACGACGACGTTACCGCGGTGTTCAGAGGGGTTGGTGCTTGTGTTCGTGGAAGGATCGGAGGCCTGGCCATTTGTAGGTAGAGCTATACCGGTACTTGGATTGGGAATAGACACCAACTCAGGCATGTTGGTGGGGGTAGCAGCAGAGGGCGTTAGTGCTGGCCCAGCCAGCCCACTATGTGCACCCGGGACTGCTGCCACTCCGCGAGGCGTAATGATTTCATTTTGCCGACTCTGTTCTGTGGTGCGTGTCCAGGAAGAAGTAGAAGTGTGACTCGGACCTTGTGTTGGGGCGCGAAGGGGGGGTTGCGACGGTGGCAATGGCACATGGAGTCCCCCCGGTTGTCCTTGATTCGGAGATGCAACCGCTGGAAATCGGTACATCCTCCACCAGTTGATGCCCCCTCCAGGGGTGTGCTCAGTACGCGAGGTAGAGCTTGGCGTGAACGGTAAACGCAAAGGCATCGACGAGTCGGTTGGGATTGGGATTATGGAAGATGAACTCTGTGTGGTTGGTTCGAGATCCGAAGACAGAGGCAACGCCCAGGTCGATGGTCGAGGAGGATCTTGTACAGCTAACACTGCCCCTCCTGGTAGTGAATTGGGAGTGTTCGACGGCAGAGGAATAGACAAGGACGACGTTCCTGGAAGAAAAGATCCCCGCCTAGTCTCGGTCCCCGGTACATTTGAAGGTTCCAGGGTGTCATGTGGCGGCATAGCAATGGCCATCGCAACGGCACGCCCACCCTCTGCCTCTACCCTCCGCCCCCCATTCGAAGCCCCTGGGCTGTGCGCCACGCCTGATACGGCCCCTTCTCGCTGACCTTCCAGCTCCTCTTCAGACTGCATTGCTGATGTACTTAAATCGTCAACTGGAGTATAGGCACCTTTTCCGAGACTGGAAGAAGCGTGTGAAGCAGGAATTTCACTGCCCTTATCGCTATCTGTAGCGGGATTATTCGCACCGACCTCAGCATCGGTGCTCGACGAGACAGCTGTAGACATTGACTGGGAGGGTGCTGTGTGAGGCAGAGACGTACCGCTAGCGTGGAAGTGTGATGTTGATCCAATGCTGGTCCTTACACCCAACGGAGAGTGGATACCTGCACCGAGAACAGAGAATGCTGGAGATGTACGTCCACTGAGCTGCTCTTGGGCAGTGTGCACGTCCACTTCATCACCGTCAACGTCTACGTCGCCGTCGCCGTCGTGTTCGTCTTCATCACCACTGTCAAGATGCCTCGTCTCGAACTCTTCAGAATCGGAGTCAGAGAGACTTTGCAACTCGGGTATGGGCTGATCCCCCTCTACATCTTCAGCAATCTCATCAACATCTTGCGGTACCCTCCTAAGAACGCCTGAATCCTGTTCCTGCATCAATGTAACCCTGAGATCACTCTGCAGATCCATGAGAAATCGCTCGAAGCTGTCAGGCGGAGGAAGTAGTGGCTGTTCTCCTTCTCTGTCTCCAGCTAGGGCATCGCCAGCATCCAGCATTGCTCCCTGAGGGGTGTCAGAGTTTGCAGAAGCAACAGCAGATAGTGTGCTAGCTGTTGCTCCGCCAAGCCCAAGCCCAAGGTTGAACGCTCTTGCCATCTCGGCAAGCATTATTTCGCGTGGGTCACGGGGTCGCACGATGTCAGATGGTTGAGGTGGTACACTCTGTCCTAGACCTGAGCCAGAGGTGGTGTCATTAGGGTGATTCGAGTTATGAGCTCCACTTCCGAGTCCAAGTCGGTCTCGAAGGCTACTCCACACATGCCTCATTCGGCCCGCATCCGAAGTTGGGGTTGGAGAAAGTGGGCGTTCGGAAGGAACGTTAGAGTTGAGACCGGAGGATGGCGGGGGATGAGGGGATGTGAGTCCAGAAGAGAATATGGGTTCTGATGAACCTGTTAAAAGAGACGCAGCTGTTGCCGCTGCCGCGACACTATTTTGAGAGGATTGAGAAGAAAAACACGACGTCGGTACCTGCGTTAAGGGCTAACCAAATGTTTAAAGGAACATACCTCAGCAGAGTTCCCAGGACGTCAATACTACTCGCAGATAGACCGGATGCGCCGACTGGCCCCTGGGCCATCGAAATTCCGTGTGCATGCGCATGTGTGCGACCCTCATCTTCGCTGTTTTCGGCTGCACCACTAGCATTGGATGTGGTCTGCTGAGTCTGAGAGTCAATGATTGAGGAATCAACCACGGACTCGGACGGAGGGGAGGAAGGCACGGAGGGAACCATGCTGGTAGGACGCGGCAAAATGCCAGAAAGAGGGTTGCGCGATCTAGTCCTAGGCGGTAGGGAAGAAGGTCGTGCTGAACTGGTCTCAAAACTGGTGTTGATGTTTGAATTGAGGGCATCGTTGGTTGTTGGGAGGGTCGGATTAGATGTGGCCACAGGATGTTCTGAAGAGCGAGGGACATCTGTCGTATGTACAACGCCCTGAACAACGACAAGGGTTCCCGGGGGTGGAAAAGGTCGGGCGGTGGTACTCGTAGGTTGGACTGATGGATGTGACAAGGTCGGGGGCGTGGGTATTAGTGGAGGAGTGAAAGGGCGTTCTGGCTCTGGTACTGTTGGCAAAGGTGGGGGTGGACAGGGAGAAGGAGGGATTGATGGAGCAATGACTCCTTTGTCATCATCCTCGCGAGCACCTGATTGGGTAGGCAGGGAAGCAGCTGATGAGGACGAAACTGGGGTGTCGTCCACATTGTCGACCTCAAGGTCGCAAATGTCTCTCGCCTTTTCCTTTCCCTTTGCGGATGCAGCCGGGGAGTCACTGTGACTGTCGGGCACGCGATGTGTGATGACGCCAAATTCATCGACGTCACGATCGACTTGGTGTTCGTCATGCTCCGCCAAGGGATGCATGTGTTCAGAAACGGCCCCTTCGATGCCGACTGGGACGTTGTGTCTACGCGAGAGCCCCCAGCGGCGCTTCTTGCCTCTGAGCGTCTGTTCGGGTCGGGTCGGTAGGGTAAGGGAGGTGGAGAGCGGACGCGATCTCAGGGGTGGCTTTGGGAGTGACGACAAAATACGACGGGGGAGGGAGCGGCGAGGTGGATGTGTATCATTGGCGTGTTCTGGGATGGGCGCGGACGCTGACGTTGGTGTTGGTGTTGATGTTGGAGCTGGAGGACGGCGAGAGAAAGACTGGCCCATTGTGGCGAGAAAAGAAAGGACAACAAGAAAATGAGACCTTGACCGGAAGCAGAGCTGAATGTATCCGACGACGTCGAGATGGTGTTGTCGTTGTTGTTCAACGACGGCGACGACGACGACGACGACGACGAGTGTCGATTATTCTAGCGTATTTCGCAGTCACATCACCAACACGTCCAACTTCGGTAAATTCCGGACTAATGGCACAGCCACAGGACAATTACTAACAAAATAAATATTTTTGTGTTTTCGCACAAAAAAAAAGGAAAAACATGGCGAATTACCCTGCAATCACGGTGCTCTCGGTTTCCCGCCAAGAGACACCCTTGTGCATGACAAGAACGACGAGCAGTTCCATCACAACCACAAGTCCTGCAAACCCGGTGTACAACCATCCATCACCGACCGCATCTTGCAGCGGCACAGCAACTATTGTAGACACGAATGCCAGCGTACCTCGGAACGAACTGTTCGTCGCGACCGCACTGGATGTCCGGCCAGGGTTCGCATCCACTACGTACGCCCATGTACTCGCGTACATCCATCTACGAATTGTCAGCGCATCTACCAAGCTTTCACCCCGTGTTGCTCACATTGAAAAGAATCCGCACAAAAACAGCATTAGACAGACCACACCCACGTTGACATGCATCTCTGCCGCCCATCCATATCCAGTGACACTCAGGGGTAGCCAGACCATTGCGAGCGTTGCGCTCTTCAAGCGCATCTTTCCTACACCATCACTATCCACATTTCGGGTCTCAACTCACGGATACGCACCTCAGGGTACCATTTTCCTTCGTTCTCAGTTTTCATCTTCATCAAGATGTGGTCCGACCATCGACCACCAATCAAACTGCCTCCAACGCTCCCTGATTCCCTCAGTTTCTCGTCTGCACGATTCAATGAGACACTTACCGGCTCCAAGCGAGAGAAGAACTATCCCAACGGAGAGTGCGCCATATCCGTAACGTATGCTCAACGTTCGCGTGCACGTGTATGATAAACAATAACTGAATGCATACACCAACCCTATCATGCCGTCAGTACTTTACCATGCAAAACCAATCATACCACTGACCGTTCGCCAGCAGGATCGCGATGTTACTTCTCCGTCGCATAATCATCCAAAGCGGCGGAAATGGATTAATGTCCGAGAAAGACAGCCTGACGTCGTTCATTCCTAACTCAGTCTTGATTATAGCTGTCCCGTTTTCGATCGAGCTTGGTTCCAGTGACACGTCCTTGCTTGCTTGCTTCTCTTCTGTGCCTGGTTTACTCTCCACGACTGTGCCATCGACGACAGACTTGGGATTCCCTGGGACAATCCTCCGCCTGCGCAACGCAGCTTGGTAAGTCAAACTACGTTCAATCCGGAACGAATCTTTGAACAAAAAGATGAACGCCCCCAAAATGACACCCCCGCATGCGGCGAGAAAATAAGAGATCGCTCGCCAACCAAAGGCTTGCGCTAAACAGCCCCCGATAATGGGTGCGAGGGCTGGCCCAAGAAGCGGTACAGCATAGAAGATACCCATCATCGTCCCTCGTTCGTGCGTTTCATATATATCGGCTAGGGTTGCTGCCGAAATTGTTATTGCTGCGCTGGATCTGGCGGCCATCGTATTCAGCCATGACCTGGAAATGAATGAAAATTCTAACCCAGCAGCTTGCACGACACGCATGCCAATTAGCACGTGGATTGTTCGAGCGTTGGCTAAAATGACGCATGCGAGAACAAAAATAGTGATGGTTGCAATGAAGACCAGCTGCACTATTATAAGTTTGCGGTCAACCATACGTTGGAGTGACACAAACCTTTCGACCTTTGATTTCACTGGCGGCGCTCCAGAAGAGCGGGAAGTTTCCGTTCACCAAAGTGAACACTGCGAGTGACCAGCTAATCTGGACACTGCTAGCATGTAAATCTTGTTCAATCAATGCATTGGTGGCTGTCCGGGATTCTGCTTCACCCATTCTCATAGAGCTCGAGAAGAACTGGACTCACGGTTTTGTATATTAGACGCAAGTGTAGAAACTAACGATGCCGTGGATACAATCCACAGCGTTGTCGTCTATGATTAAATGGTCATTGTCAACGGTACACATACCAAAGTTATCAAGATGACCACATGCCTTTCGTAAGTGACTCCATTTGCGCGGGTCGTCATTCACTGGAACGCACTCGATATCTGGAATGGGTTCCTCTTCGGCCGCCTGCTTCGGTGACGACCGGCTTGCTATATTGGACTTAGAAGCGTCAGGGAGGTGGGCATCAGAGGAATTAACCCAGAGGGTCTTGTTCATCGTTGTAGGAATAAGTATGCTCGTGAACGAGTCTTGAAGGACGATTCACATCCAGCAAGGCAGAGGAGTAGATGGTTGGTATTCTACCCACCTCTCTATAGCTCGATCTTATACAGGACCTGGCATCGCTCCATCAAGGCTTCTACCCTTGTACCATCCAGGGATAACCGAATTGTCCCTTGGTTCATGCCATATACTCCAACCTAGAACGATCATTTCTCTTGATGTTATCAGGAGTGTGTTCAAAATCCAACGTCTTCCTGCAGGTGAGGTATATCTGCTTTCTCCTCACCAGCCTTTTTCCATCCCTTGAGGAGCAATTACCTCTCACCTTTAGTCTCGCGTTCAGCACGTGACGCAAGACACCGTGAGCCCCGATTCTTGACCCGAAGTTTCGAATGACAGCAGAGCAAATCCTCCTCAAAACATCCGAGCCGATAGAAATGACAGCACTGTCTCGTATCGCCCACACCCGCCTGGATGTCGCAATGGTATGCAGCTTGATGAGGCCCCTCAAAAGAGTGCACCATCTCCCGAAAGAAGTATATGTATATGTCCTCATCTAAATGTGTGAGTTTTATTACCACTCCTTACTTCTCGTTGGTCTCGCGGCGGTGCCCGGAAGTTGCCGTAGTCGAAGAGTCCAGATCCTGGAATAGATTTCAGTCACTCGTAAACGTGGTGTATAGAAGGACAAAAAAAATTCCCAAGACTTCGTCGAAGAACCAGAGAGAATACCTGGATAGCGGACACCGTCTTGTGCGAAAGTGAAGGCAAACCCGATTCCACGCAGGAAGCGTACAGTATATCGATCAGAAGTCATTAACATACCTTTCCCATGTCTCTGCTTCTTTCTTCTCCTCTCGTCCCCTTCGTGCACACCCCGTGCATGCCCATGCATGCCCTCATCGTCCAACAAGTTAGGGACACTGGAATAATCGAATTCCTCCACTTCCCGATCGTAATTAACGGTAGAAGTGGATGCTTCAGGACCACCCAATCGCAATTCAGATGTTGATTGTGAAACCGAGGAAATTCCCCTGGCTTTGTCGCGTTTTCGTTTTCGTTGCCTTGCGACTGCCTGCCCGACGACGATTATCGTATCGTCTTTAAATTGATGATCTTGTGAGCTCGAAAGAGTTTGGCGTTTGTGAGCAGGAACAAACGGGATCTCAATTTGGCCCTCGGGACCAGGAGGTGTAGGATCGGATGTCTCAGACACAGTGGAATTATTTTGATCAACTCCAACGTTCATGGTAGCACCTGAGTGCGATGTCTCCAAAACCTGTGTCTGCATCGAGGCGAAGGTATGATTTATCAACTGACATACTTTTCGACGGCCAGTCACCGCACGAGGTGTCTGCGATGACGTAGAAAACACACTACGTACCCGAACAGATGGCGATGGCGCCGACACGACTGGCGCAATAATTAACGTCTTGTGTATCCTTTCCACAACGTCTTCGAAGCGTCTGGAGGAATCATTCGATAGTTGTGCATGTGTCAAAGTGGATTTGGCGGTCTTCAACGAGGAAGCTGTTGTAGTCTGGAAAGCAGAAACATGAATTGTAAGCGTTGTATGCATGCAAGAACTCGCAGGGTGAGAGGAACCAATCACAGCAAGGCCATATCTGCGCAAGTGCAACAGCACAAGCAGAAAATGGCACAAAGGCGTCAGGGCGGAAGGAAGAAGGAAACTCAGGCCATGGTACCGATTGCGAGCTGGGAAGCAGAAACGAGGGTTACACGTTTTAAGCCACAAACCTTACCTTGAACAGCGCACTTCCAAACAAAACACTCCTCGTTGCAGAGTAGGTTTCCCTTCCACCGACCGAGGATGTCAGTGCAAGCCCTTCTTTATCTTGTGCATGTTCTCCGGAAATCCCAACATCGAATAAGGACGAGTGTGAGACCGAGATGGTTGCAGTTGACATTGACGTTGACGAAGGAGCGAGGAACCAAAGACGTGACTCATCAGTTAGCTTCGCAGCTGATGGAGGCATTGGGGAGCTCATTGTTTCCACCTCCTTGACAGTTGCCAAAGTCACCGTTTCGGCACCTTCCCGCTCAACCTCTGCTGACCCTTGTGGGGTAGACCTTGGCTGGGATGCCTCTATAGCAGTCTGAATGACCATCACCAGTTCTCCTATACGACGCTTGAGTACAGGAGGGAAACTTCCATTAACACCCGGACCACCGAACAACGAAAGTAGATCCGGAATGGTGGTAGGGGCATGTTCCGCCAAAAGGAAGAGGTGGTGAGTTGGGAGGACATACCTGAAAGAACCATCCGTCGGTTAAAGTGGGGAAAACAGGCGAGAAAATACAAACCGTGTGCTCTCATCCTCCTCCCGAGCCATATTTTCCCTCCATCGATGCACGGCCTTGTATACCGCGGCCTGTGACTCCTGAACCTCCGTCCCTCGCATTTGCGACGGTAAACCTACTAATGCAATCTTATTCCACTTCCTTGCAAGTGTATCCCACCCATTAGAACCTGTGCCGCTCTCTGCATCATATATCTCGGTTTCATACAGCCTAAGAGCAGTACGAGATGAACGCTTTAAAACACTATGAATAAGGCCCCGGCTATGATGTGTTTGCTTCGTATCCGCAAGGGCGTAGTGTTCGTCAAATATAGCTGGGGCAATGGATGATCGCTCGATGAGTGAGAGGCGGAGCATGTCATAAATGTATAACAGGAAGTGGGTGTCAGAGCGGGCATAGGTTAACATTTCAGTCGAGAGTGGTCTGTCGCGTAGATACCAAAGAAACCGGGAGAAGTCTATTAGCCAATAAGAGGTACATCATAGCGAAACAAAGACTTACCGAATCCTCCAATCAGCAAGCTGGTAGCGTTTGTCCGGTATGAGGTCACAGTAAGTCTCTAATAGATAGGCAAGGCTATGCTTCGGGAGCTCTAGCGGCATCCGTGAAGGTCAATAACAACCAGGACAAACCGTGACTACAGTTGCATACCCAGTAGTTTTGATGCATGAAATGTATCAAATAAGCCAACGACAAAGATATTGAAGTCTTGCTGGAGCCACACAATGTCTGACTCTGCACCATGAAAGACCTGGGGTAGAATGCAGAACAAATACTCGATGTGAACAGCACTTGATGTGAGCAAAGAGAATCAGGGCACCTTGATAATTGAGGGATCTGCGAAAATCCTCGCAATGATTTGGCCAGCTTCATTAGCCATGAGCGCATCTTCACCATCTCTAGCGCTCTTGTCTTTTGCTTGCCGAAGACCCTCTCTAATTTCTGGTACCAATAAGTCAACCACGAAGTCTGCTTGTCTGGTTGATATTTGCATAAGGGCCAGGAACCCCTTGCATGACCTGTACGAATGGTGCTCCAGATCGACGGCGAGTTCTGTTGCTGCAGAGATAGCGTTGGCCATGGAAAGGAGAGCTTTGGGAGTTGAGATGAACGTCAAAGGGTGAGATGTTGTCGGAGCCCCCAATGAGGGAGTGTCGGGAAATGGAGGAAGCAAGGGCTCCACCGGCGGGTTGAATACGTAATCGGGGTATGAAGGATGAGTTAATTCGTAATAATAAGGATGCAACATGCATTTTCTCCTCTCTTCCTCACTTTCATCAAGAATATTTTCGATGCCTTGATTCGGTCTCTCGTCATGGAAAACGTACCCGAGGGGTACCTTGGCACACCATTTGTGTGGTATGAGAGTTGCAGGGATGTAAGGGGACTCGTCAGCGTTGGAAAGGCTGTGCATGAATAATAACTGCGGTTTTGCTATATGAGAGGCATGAGTGAGGACAGGATCTAGTCGTCCACGAGATGCTTGTTTCTGAAACAGTCATGTTGGTGGATCCATATAGATTAGTTGCCGGTGCGTACCTTCGGATTGTTCCTGTGAGGATCGCCAGAAACAGCGGGAACGGGGATAGCAGGCTCTGTTCTTTTGCCAAGAAACACATCCAGTGCACCGTCCGTACTCTCCAACATTCCTTCCATTGGGTCTACGATATTGCGTGCGAATTCATCCACCACATCCTCTTCTTCTCGTATTCTGCTCGTCTTTCCACTTGCGACGCGGACGAGCTTACTAGCCAAAGAAATAACGCGATCCGAGAACACATCAATGTCATGGGCAAGTGTTGAGTCGATGGAACGATGAAAAGAGAGGTCCGCGGGGAGAGATGCGGCTGCCAGACGGGTTGTGGCAAGCGCCGCTGCCTGAAGTGCATCAGAGTAGGCCTTAAATGTGTCCGTATCAATGTCCAAAGGCGTTCTCGACGCCGTCGCCATTGTCTGGGATGAGTCGGCGAGCTGTTGGACGTGAACGGTAAAATATAGAGTCACGTGATATTCTTGCACTGCTTGCCTCATAGTACTACTACTATCTAGACGTGTCTGGTCACCAGACTATCGCTGATTACCGTCAGCGTCATGGAAGGAGACTCAACGGTATGCCCTGCCATGTTTCCTAAAATCAATCCAAGTTACATTCTGGCGTTTCAATTCTCTTCTTGGTTCCCTTCCTTCTCTTCCATGTCCGTCAGATCGAGCATAATCCGACCCTTGGATCAGTCATTTAAGAGCTACCTAGAGTCAGATGGGATATTTGTTCCGGAAGGATCAGAAGACACGTTGGTTTGTTTCTTGCAGACTTTAATAGCATCTCTGAATAGCACCAATCTACAGCATAGCTGAGAGTACACTGTCGGACGACAGCGCAAGTGCGTGCTCTGACGGATCCGAACCCGACGTTCAAAAATTCTGGTTTCCGGAGCTGGACGCACGAATACGAACCGTTATTGACAAATATCAAGCCGTCTTTCCAAAATTAAACTTCTCCTCTCCAAAGGTACGCAAAGGATGAAGTCATCCACATCCCGTACACGCCTGATCAGCACAATCAGGATGCAGCATGGGTCCTACCCATGTCCACTCCTCTCAAATGTACTTCGCCCGCGGATGTTTACCTTTTACTAAAGTCATCCGACCTCGTCACGCATGACCTGGACGTTGAACGTGTCTTCCAGGGGTGCGGTACAGAAGACCGACCGTCGTACGACCTAGAGCTGATACTCAGGAAATGGTATCCTGTGGACAACAGCCGAGAGATGCGGTGCTTCGTGAGGAATGACACACTTCTTGGTTTGTGCTTTCGACTGTGAATCACAGGCCGCATCACCCATCCCCGATACATAGGAATTACCCAAAGAGATATGAATTTCTACGAGTATATGATTGACCCTGTCACACGAACCAGTATTAAATCGACAATACGTCGTTTATGGGAAGAAAACATTCGGCCCAAATGGACATTCACTCGACCAGATTGTACGCACTTTTTGTTGAACGATCAAGTGTGGGACTGACCATCGAATTTGAATGACCGATGACTATCTCTTGCAGACGTCTTTGATCTTCTACTCACGCGCGATCTCTCTCGAGGACATGTCCTCGACTTCAATCCCTATGCGCCACGAACAGACCCTCTCCTATTCAGCTATGAAGAACTCCACGCTCTTTTTATACGGGCAGTTTGCGAACGCGATCAACCATCCAACGGAGGTGCAGCCAACCTTGACCTCCCAGAACTCCGAGTAGTAGACTCCCCAATGCATCCCGCCGCGACGCGCAATGCTCCAGCACATCAGCACAACATGGTACCTATAGAGGCGCTGAACCTCAGTGAAGGCAAAAGCATAACTGAATTTTCCGGGATTTGGAGAGATGAAGTAAAGCGAGCTATGCAGAATGACTCGGAGGGCGAAGACAATGGCACATGTGAACACCCAAGTTAACAAGATGAGGAAGCTCGTGGAATGCTTCGCGTTTATGTAAGTACGCAACGGTATTCCAGTTCTACAGTTTCGCGCTAGGGTTGATTTGCCTTCTCATCCTTTCGATAATTTCTTCCGCCTCTCTCTCGATTCTGCTCAGCAGAACTTCGCATGTGGGGATATCCTTGATGAGGCCCATAGCAATCCCAGCAGTCCAAATTCCATACTCTGGGTCTCCAATGTCATATACGCCCTTGCCCCTTGCTCCCGACACAAGATCACGCAGATCGGAGAATTGCGCACCACCTGGTCTCCGTTCAAGTGCGACAACCTGCTTTGCCACTGAGTTCTTGAATACACGTGCCGTATTGTTCAGAGTACGGAAGATGTGGACAGTATCCTGTTCTGCAGATGCGACAATCTTCTCTTTGATGGCATGGTGGATTGGGCTGATCGTGCGTGTCAGCGGAATAGCTTACAAGTGAAACAATCCTAAACGTGCCTCTCTACGGTACACATAAAGCGTGTACCTAGCATACACATTCTATGGCTTTCAGATAGTCAAGCTGAATAAATCCACGCACCCATATTTACACCCTGTTAGAGTGGAACGATTGAGATGATAAAATCCAAGTTTCTTAGCTAAGGTGGCCAAAACTTACCGCAGCACCGAGGGCTATGGCAGCAGCCAAACCGCGGCCATCAGCAAATCCTCCGGATGCGATGTACGGTACCTTGAGCTCTTGTGCTGCTCTGGTTAACTACATCCAAGTCAGAGTTGCAGCCATTAGTAGAAGATATGACCACTCACCAGCACGAGACCGCCGATGTCCTCCTCTCCGGGGTGACCCGCGCCTTGGAGAACTCATTAGGTACTTGTTCCGAAACTGAGTCTAAAACTCGCCGTACATTCAAAGCCATCGATGCTGATGATATCAACACCCATCCGTTCCGCGGACTGAAATGAGATTAGGTACGTAAAGATAGGCCATCGCAGAGTGAGGGCAACAGCTGGCTCCTCACCTTTGCATGTCTAGCGGTCGTGCACTTGTGAATCACGATGCACCCATGTGATTTAAAGAAGCTGATTAGTTTTCCCGCTATAACCCGTTGTCAACGGCACAGGAAATCATAGAGGAACGACGCTCACGGCTGTTTCCGGCGGTCTCAAAAATCCGAACGCCCTCTTCTACAGCAGCACGGGCGTAACCTTCATAGTCCGGGGGGTTGATGGTGGGCAGGAGAGTAAGATTGACGCCAAATGGCTTGTTGGTAGCAGTTCTTGTCTCCTGAATAGCGGTGCGCAAGGCATCAGGACTGGGCTGAGTGAGAGCCGTTAGGATTCCTGGGCATGATACCATTAGCCTTGCAACATTGCTGCACCAGGATCAACTCACCGAGACCGCCCGCATTGGATACTGCAGAAACGAGGGGAGGCTTTCCGACCCTATGCAGTGAACCTAGGATGGTGTCCATGAAGCTACGGGAAGTGCGATACTCGTACCATTGCATTCCGCCCTGGACGACGGGTCTGGAAACATGAGTAATGGTAAGCACGAGATAAACTGAGTTGCTGATCGGAACGCACATCCTTATACGCAGTAGTTCAGTGAGAGGTGTGACGATCATCTTGGCTAGACGTGGTCTGAAAGCAAGGCGGTCGATGCATTGGCACAGCGGGCCGGTCAGACACACGTGATACTAGTAGCTCGGCTACCAGGTTGTCCCCGCCTGCCGGTTCGCTAATAGTCCTAATGGGCTCTGCAGAGGCACTGTTGTTCAGTAGGGTCAGTGCGGGCGAGAATACAACGGACATGCGCGCAGTTGCTGTCGGCTACTACTTTAGTAGGAAGGGCGCGTGCGAGTGCACGTGACTCCAACGCGTGGGTTGTTCTTGTACATACAAGCTTGAACTGCTCACACTCAACGCTCAAACCATGGCTTCGATCGGATCCGTTACGAAGCAAATCGCAGCGCTTGAGATCACCTCCAAGAAACAGGCAAATCCACCAACGACGCGGCCAACGCACTCCAAACAGCCAAGTCAAACCAACGTTGCAAAACTCCTCACAAAATACGCCCCGCCCAACCCCATTCCAAAGCCTGCCAAACCATCTGCCCTCCGGAATCAGACCAACGCAGAAAACAGAACCACCACCCCACCACCCCCGACCAAACCCCTCGCCAAACCGCTCACCATCGACATTGGAAAGTATGACGGAGGATTTGAGATAGACAACGAGAAAAGAGGCGAGAGGGTGTACGGGGAAGCCGCAGAGGATCTAGCACTCGATTCGAGCGTGTCAAGGCATGTCTCACTATTGTCCTATTGTCTTCAGTCGTGACATTTTCCAGAACACAACCCACCCGCGAATGGAACCTGAACTCGTTCGACATCGGCCGCCCTCTTGGAAAGGGCAAATTTGGTCGCGTGTACATGGTCCGCACCAAAGTCGAACCCCACTATATCCTCGCGCTCAAGTGCCTCTATAAATCCGAAATCGTCCAGTCGCGCGTCGAGAAGCAAATCCGTCGAGAAATCGAAATCCAGCAAAATCTTCGCCATCCAAACGTCTTGCGTCTATATGGCTACTTCCACGACGAGAAGCGTATCTTCCTCATGCTCGAATTTGCAGGCAAAGGCGAGCTCTACAAGCAACTGAGCAAACATGGCAGCTTCTCCGAAAAGCGTAGCTCGAGATATATTGACCAAATGGCGGACGCATTGCAGTACTTGCACTCGAAACATGTCATCCACAGAGATATTAAGCCCGAGAACCTGTTGCTAGGTATCAATGGCGAGCTCAAGATCGGAGATTTCGGGTGGAGCGTGCATGCACCGAGCAACAGGCGAATGACACTCTGTGGTACCCTAGACTATCTTCCCCCGGAGATGGTGGAGGGGAAAGAACATAACGAAAAGGTGGACTACTGGGCACTTGGGGTGCTTACCTACGAATTTATGGTCGGAAACCCGCCCTTTGAAGAAAGAAGCAGCGTTAATGGTCAGTACTTTTGCATAGGCATGCAATCAAAGACTCATCTTGATGCAGCCACATATCGACGGATTGCAAAGGTTGATCTTCGCATACCTTCCCATATCTCGCCTGAAGCGAAAGATCTGATCTCCAAGGTAGGCTTCCTCCTTTGATCCCGTTACCCAAGCCCCGCATGCCAATCTTGTCATATAGCTTCTAAAATACAACCCGGAAGAACGACTCCCCTTGGTAGAGGTTTCCCGACATTCCTGGATCGTGAAATATCGTCCAAAAGGAGCTTCACGAGGTGGGAGTGAGGCCTAGATCCAACAGCATTTCACTGGTTATCAATTGTGGAAATCAACCGCGTATTTTATGGACTTGCTCTCAAGTGTTCGCCATCTACATATGTATAGGTTTTTTGCGTGTACTGATTCTGGCATTGAATGCACAATATATAATCCCGCAATCTGCAGGGACAAGTCCATCCAGACCCAGTTCAGACAGCATTACGAAACTCGTCTGAAGCGCGAGAGCGACTGTAGTGTCAAAAGTCATCTATACGTGGTTCAATTTGGAACGAATGACAGGAAGATGATATCGTCTAGCTACGTCCCTGCAACGGCCCCCGTTCCTAAAGAATACTTCGAAGCGTGAGCAACAAGGAGTACCATACTTCAGTATATCATGGAAGACATATCTGCCCGCATTCGGTTGTAGTCAAGGAGACCTTCGATGGGCCCAAGAGCTGCGATTGAAATCTATGTGAAGCTTATCAATACCTACATGTTACAAAAATAGGATGCTGGAACGTACATCCTTATCCCAAAGATATTTCTGCGCAACACGTCGGATTTCTTCAGGAGTAACGGCATCGACAGCATTCTCAATCTGTTTGGGTGTCATACGGCGACCAGTGGTGACTAGTTGTCGGCCAATGTCTTCAGCGATAGCAGTCGTTCCGTCTAGGCTGAGGAGAAGGCCAGCTTTAAGTTGACTTTTAGCGCGTTCGACCTCGACGTTGGTAGGAGCCATGGACATGCGAGACCATTCCCTGAGTGTGAAATGGGCCACATCATCGAGGTTCATGAGGTTCTCTGACACCAGATAAATACCCCAAAGACCAGTGTCCGAGTAAGATGTGGAAAAAGACATGAAGCTATTGGCGAGGTTGTTCGAAGAAATAATGTGAGAAAGTCGGGAAGAAAGCAGAGGAGATGCACCCAAGGAACGATCCCAGTTACCCATGATCGATTGCATTACCAGCATGGGGAAATAATCGGGGGAACTCCAACCCACGCCTTCGACAGCAATAGCAACATGGGCACACGGGAGTTCGTCGTCGCGGATCCGAACTTCTGAGCCAACAAAGTCGGTGCGAGGTTGGGCAAGGCGACCCAAAGGAATGGGATTAGGGGAGACAGGGAGGGATGAGAAATGCTTTTCGGCCAACTTTACAAGCTCCTGGTGATCAACGCCGCCTGCACCAACCAAAACCATGCGATCGGCAGTGTAATTGGTTTTGATGTAATTCGCGAGATCATCACGCTTGATGGATAAAATGTTGGCTTTCGGACCAAGAATTGTCCGGCCGAGGGGCTGAGCTGCGGAACGTTGGTAACTGCATGTGGGAGTAGAGTAAGGACAGACCTTGGAATGCGACGGAATGGAGATGGTCAAAGACAACTTCTTCAAGTTGTTTGTCGACTTCCTGTTGCTCACGGAGGATGACATCTCGCTCGCGCTCAACTGCGGCAGTATCGAGCTTGGAGTTTTGAAGTATGTCACTGATGATATCGACAGCGACTGGCACGTCCTTGCGGAAGCTCTTGGCGTAGTAAACGGTTTGTTCGCGGGAGGTATACGCGTTCAAGTGTGCACCAAGATTCTCTACCTCTAGCTCAAGAGCGTGTTGGTTTCTGCGACTTGTTCCCTTGAAAGCCATATGTTCCAAAAAGTGTGCAGTCCCGTTCGTTGTGTCGGTCTCTGCTCGAGAGCCTGCGTCTATCCAGACACCGACAGTAGCCGTCTGTGCATGCGGATGGGACTCCGTTGCAATAGTGAGACCATTTGGGAGTGTGGTCGTCTCGGTGATAGGCGCCGGGATGTTCACAGCCGTTGCGAACGACCTCGATGGCCGCTGACGGGTTGCGTCAGACCCCGAAGTGGACAACGAGCGAGGTAAACTCACAGGATGACGAGCTACGCAGCGAAGGGCACGCCCCAGCGACGCCGACAATGTTCGAGAGACCATTCAGAAAGAAAAAAAAAAAAGGCAAACGGAGCTAAGCTGTCCGACTCGCTGCTCGACCAAAGCTCGGGTGTTCTCGGTGAAACGGGATTTGCCGAGTTTCATTTTCCGAATCCACGCACGTGACATTTAGTACGCTACAATGACCATCTCACACTGGCACGTCCCCCAGGAACGACACACTTCCAAAGCCCTTGTGTGCCACGAGAGACGGTAAATCCATTCTCAGATGCCGCAAGAAAAGCGTTCGGGATAACTAAGCGATCATTACCTGCTGTTAGGTCACTCGCAATCTCGTCGCCGAAACTTGCTACCGAAGTCATCTCGGGTGCGACGAGTAGCGAAATGTTGTTAGATATGGTGTCCGAAACATATGTCGGGGCATCCGGAACAATGTCTTTGGGTAAATGATATAGCTGACAACATAGTCCCAAGTCAGCAACAATGCTTCCGGTAAACTGATCAACTCACGCGGATGACAGAACCTTCTCTCGGTGCTGAAGAAGCGTCGAGAGCGATACCTCCACGTGACGGATCACCTGCATTAATGCGGTGAAGCTGAGAAGCCTAGACAACCAACAGCTTATTCAAGGACGTAAGACGGAAAATGGGTACTGCGTGCCTGTTGAGTTGAAGGATCTATGACACCGACATAAAACTCGTCTTCCTTTCCTACGCATGTTGTATGTGAGGAGGAAAGATCATGCTTTCGGATTGCGTCGAGTAGTAATTGAGTAGGGTTTCTTGAATCTAATGATAGGATCAGATTCCCTTCAGAGCTGTGTCAGTGACAGCGAAAAACAATGCAAGTGACAAAATGAATGAGATGCAGCTTATTAGAATCGTTCTCGGACAGGGGAAAAGGCACTACCTCGTGACGCTCAGATTACGGCTGAGCGCGACTAGTGGAGGGAAGGAAAGCTCGACTACTGGTGGAGGTGAAAAAGGGGGGGAGGTGAACGCGATACCAACGGCCCCATCTGATAAAATCAACCCGTTGTAGAAAAGCGTGACTGGGCGACCGGTAACGAAGGGAGTAGACGAGGCGATGAGGGAAAACTGCACACCAGATAGGAATGTGAGGCGTAAAATCGGCTGAAAAGGGTATGGCGATATCACAGACCTTGTTCGCATGTGGAAACGCGTCTTGTAGCACAGCTGCAAGCCCCTCTGGCGCCTTGTCAGAAAAATAGAAGATATTATCGATGGCAGATGGGCTAACGAACATGGTATTGGGAAAGGGGCGTTGTTATGAAGGGGATACATACTCGATATTTCGCAGTCCATTAGGCAATATTTCCGAGTCTAAGCCATTTCTATGTCTCGACGACAACGAACAAGTCGCCGAAGTTGCGGTACCGCGATCCCAGATGTGTTCCCAGTTAACTTTGCTACCAGACTGGGAAAGATCACCGAGGTTTTGCATTTGCGAGCCTTCAGTACTGAGGGGTATTGCTTTCCTCGCGTCCTGAGTAATCTGCTTTCGGGCAGCATGCCACCTCCCAACACGTGCTTCTGCAGGACCCGAAATCGTAGAATGGAAGGGCACACCGTTTACGAACGCGTACGCGAGAGAGCATGAATAGGGTTCACAACGCATCTTCGGGTCTAAGTGTTGATAGGGTAGTGGTGCGGATATGCAGCCGACATGCTTGGGATAGAGTTGGGTGAGGGTGGATATGATATCAGATAGAACCTCTGGGGGAGTTGTCGACGAGGGGGCAAATGCGAAGAGAAGAATGGGATTTGCCAAAAACTGTTTATGTTTCCTCTGGAGTGACCGGGGAAGGGTGTTGAGCAGTGAGCGCGCGCATTGGGAGCCGTACGTGACCACGGTGAAAACTTGAATTTGCGACGACATTCGTGAACCGACGTTGACGTTTGCGGGTGCTAAATAGTAGGCTGGTGACCAGATGGTACTAAACAACACTAGCACTGTTTGGCTCTTTCCACTGCATAACTTTGATACGACTGGATCTGCCAGGCCGCCGTGGCCAAACTGTTTCTACTAATTGGCAACGATCGGACACGACATGATGATGATATCGTCCTGGCATTAGCCACCCTTCAAGTTGCACTCCATCTTGGATTGTTTCCTGCAGGGTCCAAGGGAATTATCGGCGTTCAACATGCCGTATATGATCTTCATTCGTTACTACGTACTCATCACCTGGCTAAGATAAAAAAGGAGGTTTTTCCAGAGACGTGCCGAAATCAGCAATTTCACCAGCGATTCATCGAGATCGCCACCGGTGGTTATATGCATGACACTACATCGGACACCGAGCCAAGACCAAGACCCCAGTGTGGAAGGACTCAGGGTACGACTCTACAGATCTCGGAGTGGATGCGGGCCTTTTGCTGGCGAAGTCTGAGTTTGGCCCTTCATAGAATGGCTATCGTAGTAATCTCGGGGTCGCAAGGTGGGTCTGATCGTTTTGGCAACTGTACGCGGCCCGGGCCGGTAGAGGCCTTGAGGACCCACCGAATTTCAGAGGAGTTGCATCAGGGATACGGTGTTGCAGGATCCGAGCGACATGACTATTTGGTAAGTAAATGATACACAACTGGCTTAATTAACTTGAAACAACCAACGTGCTGGGGTCCGCAGAAACTTTTACTGCGGGTATCAATGTGGATCTAGCCAGCCGTGCTATGTAGACTGTCCTCAGCTCAAACGGACGATCCGTTTCCTCGACTGCAACTGTGTGATGTCCCCCTCTCCCTCGTCTGAACGCACGTCAAGGGTATAGGGCAAGGCAAATTCGCGTGTGACGCGGTGCAAATCCATATTATTAAGATGCTTGTTCTCGAGTCGATCTGAAACCGTCGAACGCCTAAGTGATCACGAGGCAAAGGGAAAATGACCGCACAGAAGTTCCACTGCACCCTCCGTAACATCTCCATCATGGCAGCGACGAACGCCCATAACTCGTAGTTTCCTTCGTGGAAAAACACGTAAATCAGCCAAACGAAGCGAATGCATAGGTTGGCCAGCTGCGATAAGGAGCTGGAATCAGATATGAGAGGGTGGGTGGCACGAACGTACCATGGCCAAGTAATATAACTAGGGTATTCATCAGTAGGATGCAGAGACAGGACAATCAGACACACCGGTACTTGTGATTTGTAGAGAAGTTCCGGTCTGAGGAGTGGATATCGGGCATATGGCTTACACAGCGACCAATCCATTAAATGGTCCTAAACAGAAATGTGGTCATGGTCGAAGCATACGGAAGCAGACGAACATACCCAAGCACACCCGTATATCGAATTGGCAGTCGCCGCGAAGCAGAAGAGAACATAACTTTCACCGGCAAGGGGGCTCACTGGGAGATAATTTTTAGTTGCACGTTCACCATCGTAGAGTCAGACATACTCTGGTGCCTCCAGTAGTAGTAGAGGAAGCATTCTATCATCCCCATCCCGTACTTCCCAGCCTATTCAGCCTAGATGATGAAAATGGGATGAATGGAGACCCTGATAAATGCCGTACGTTGACAAGCTGGCTGGGGAGCTTCGAGTCCCAGTAACGCCTCAGGCTCTGCAAGAGTCGTGCCATGAAGGGTAACGCGGCAAGAAGAAAATACCATTTCCAATTCTGACCGGCACCGCACATTGACCATGCTTCTTGTGCTTGGGGTTCGTAAGCTGATGATAGGAGAATCTGGAATACACCATCAGAAACGGTCGACACAGCTTGTGATGAAGTTGTGACGTTGGTGGGGGACGAAGCGGCTAACGAGGGTCTTAAGTCAACCAAGGTCTTCATGGTGGTGTTGGGAGAGTCGACGAAAGAGTGGGTGTAAAAGCAGCCCACGAAGTAGAGGTTGGAAAACGAATACGCAAGACTGCAAAACTGATCACTGGTAGTAATAGGGTGAGACAGTCGGGGTGAAACAAACTTTGGAGATCGTACCCGAGCCAGAGATCCGCGAACTGTGATATAATCAGATTTCGAAGGTGCCCCATGCAGTTAACATTCGGTGACAAACCTCTACCGTCCATATTCCACTAGCGCCAAGCTTAGCTATCTTCTTGATTGTCCACCAACGAGCCTGACCCCACATGAAACCCTACCTCTGGGTCAAACCTGCACGAAGAGTTAGAAGGCAGTTGAAGGACTTACGCGGATCGGGTTGAACATAACCACGGCGGTGAGAACGAGCCAAACCAAGGGCCACAGCGTTGGGGGACCGAATTGAGCAAAGGAGAACCAAAACGCGTAGGCAAGGGTACAGAGAAGGAAAGAAGGAAGCTTTCGCGCCTGGTCAGAATCAGGTTGCGTGGGGTCGATATACGACACATACCTCAAAGTATTCACGATGATCAAGTCTTGATCTAGGGTTCAGTTCTGTACAGATTGTCAGATCGCGAATGGAGAAGTGATAATAACGCACTCAAGATAAAGACATAATTAATTCTGTTGCGCGTCCATATGAAGATATTGATGCCAATCAGTAGAGCCAGTAGTACCGGTATGAGGAGTATCGAATAAATAAAAAGCAGGATGTTCCATGATGGTAATGATCCTCGTGTTTGTTCCTGGAAAGCTAAAACGAAGTTTTAATGACCATATAAAGCAGTCTTCGATGTTCCTACATAAGTAGAGACCTGCGCCAGCTGCAGGAAGTGCTAACCCTAGCCACAATCCAGAGCGCACTGTGCTGATATTGTTTGTCTTTGATACTCCCCCAACTCGAAGGTAGTTTATTGCCTTTTTCTTGTTTCCACGTCCTGAATCCGGGGCAAACGTGTATGAATGATGAGTCCCACAGCCCTCGCACGTAAAAGGAACGTACTGAATCGTGTCGCGAAAATGTGTTCCATTTCCTTGAGCATTGTGCTAACCAGAGCACCAGAGGCAAAGGACGAAGGCTCTATCTATAACACAACGCTGGTGTGTTGTAGCATCATTGACCAAGTGGGTGCGTACTTTCTCCTTCATGTACGCGTCTAGGACAGACGTCTTGGTAATCTTCGCATATTTCTTCAATACTTTGCGGAAGCCAGTAAGGTTGAGAGTCTTTAGAAAAAACATAAGGAGTCCGTAGCATGGATAATACCAATCGTAGATCGGATTCAAGTGAACGATGTCAGTGTACCCAGCGTATGACCTGACGGTGTAACAAGAGCTTACCCTATAATTGTTTAAGGCCTGAAGGCCGCTATAATAGATGGGACATATCAGTATCGTGGCCATGAGGACGGCAAAACGTGGCGTAGAACCAGGTCCCGCCCAACCTGTCACTGGGCAATTTCCGAGAGAATAACATTCTTCCAACCTACCGGTAATGCTCAACAACAGCCTCTCGCAGTATCATTTTCGCATGTTCATATCCACAGGGGTCGAGAGACCTCCCTCTCGCACGAGACGATAGGCTTGGAAGGTCATTCGAACATTTGGGGGGCTGTCTGGCAAGACCATCCACTGCCTTTGGAAATGATGCAGTATTGAAGCACTTTGTTGCGCATTTTTCTACCCCGCTCTTTCCCCAGGGTTCAAGATAGTCGTCAGTCAGACTTCTGTGTCGAGGTGCTTGCGTCGCTGTATCGACGAAACCGTGATGCCCTCATATTTATGAGTCGAAGGCAGAGGGATTGCACAAAAAGACATTCACCTTTTTTGTCGGATTGATGGGCCTCTTCAGATCTCCTGTTGCGGCCTGAGAACCACTGGATTATCGACGAAGGCACAGACGAGACAGAGGTGTATGCTCTCTTAACCCAACTGTGGGACTTTGACTGCGCGGATAATTGCTAACAGGTCAGGGCTTAGCGGCATATCCATCCATCCACAATGAAGGGAGCACCAACATAGAACAGCTGGCGGTGCTTTCCAAGTTCGTTGAGTTGTTTTCTTAGTAGTTTGACGCGTTGATGCATCTCTTCCTCCCTCTCTGCGTAGAACGTTTCTACTTTGTCTAGCTCAGCATCAAGCATGTCGAATAACTTGACATGGGTGGCAGGCAAGTTGGAACGCAATACACGCAGAGAAGATGTTAGAGATCCTGTTAAAATGGTGGTCAGTTATAGCTATGCTGTCCCGGACAGAGAAAACAGGTACCTGGATCCTGAAACAATGCAGAAGCTGGAGGAAAACGATGGAGTCTCGGAGAGGAGGGCACTAGTATAATTTTGTGAACTTCCTTGTTCGATTGTGACTGTGGTTGTGGCTTACTTTGTTGATTACTAGCTGTCCAATTCATGGACGATTGTGTAATTCCTAGATTTAAACACACCTCTTTCATGATTTCAATGAACTCGGCATTGAATCGGTGTCCAAGAGTGTAACTCACCTCTGGACTTATCGCATTTCTCCTCGTCATTGGGTGCGGAACGATGAATATGATCGGCGATTCCTTTTCCAAAGGAATGAAACGCATCGACTTGCTGCGCCCGCACATTTGCCAACTGTACTTTCAGCCCGCGATAATCTCTGTTGAAGTGATTGTATGTTCCCCAGGTATGAAAGCCATGTCAGGGAACAGATATTCGAGTAACAACAAGTGCAATCATTACATGTAAGCCTTTTCCCACTCGGGGACCTAAAGATGGTTTGGCACAATGAATATATAAGTATGAGGGCTGGAGAAACTTACCTGGGTATCTTGCAGGTATCTGTGGCAAGAGAGAGGTCGAAAAACAAGCGGTTGGTGAGGAATGGTTGATACAGTGAAGAATGACCTCACCTTGCAAACTTCATAGTGTTGAATCGATCCAAGCCAACCGTGCATTGAGGCAGTCGTTGGCGCACATATAAAAGAGCGGAACAGACCGGGATATTGCATCCTAGCAACTGACGTTCTTTGGCAGCTTCTCAGAGCGAGTGCCCAAGTTCGAAACGACACAGTCAAAAAGACTGGCAGAAACCTTGAATAGGCCTGGCGCGGATCTGATTCGGGTTGATCAGGGGCCTCGGGTCGAACAGGGGATATAGTATGGGGGAGGTATGGGGGATTATGAAATTCGGAAGGTGAGGTAACCGGCTTGACGCGTAGTTTCACGTCTGTATGACCGCATGTTACAGTTTTGAGTAAGCATCCGTCGATACGATGATTCGGTTGCATACCCGTCCAACGTGAACCTGTCGTAGCGTCTGTGCCGAGGAACGGCAAGAACTTGAAAGTACTTATCGTGTAGGGGTACTACCATATGCGCCTGCCACGAATAGGGTCACACGACCTGAATGTCAGCACGTCCCTGGAGTTTAGTGTTTCAGGCAGGTTTTACAATGAAGGTCGCTTGCCAAGTCTTGTCAAATGTCAGGAACTATATCTGCCTATGTCTGAGAATTAAGGGCGCCAGTATGGACTCAGGATTCAGAACGTACGACCGAAAAATGAACGGAAAGAAACCGAAGTGTTCGGAATGCTACTACAGTTGACTCGGTAGTTTGCAGTGCATCCAAGTCGGCCCGAGTAGTGTAGAGGTTGCACAAATAAGACGCGGGGGCCTTGACATTGTGATCAGGTAGCTCCGCCATGCGAACTTCGGGGTCGACTGGTCGACTAATATTGACCAATCGACCCCTTCGCATGGCGGAGCTAGTAGTAGTACCTTGTGATCATGTCCAGTCACGTGGTCGTTGCTGCGAAGCGAGCGACTCGGAATCGGTCGCATTCGAGTCACCACATCCCTCATCATGAGCTTTCAAGACATAGAGACAGGTCACTCTCGTCCATATCAGAGTACCATCACACCCCAGCTGCGAGAAGACCCCACCTTTCTGTCCTTACAGTCCTCGTTATCCCTCCAAGTGTTCAAGATCAATAGCAATGTTCAGGGAATTTCGAAATTGGTGGACCAACTCGGTACTACAAAGGACTCTCCTTCCCTTCGTAAACAGCTGTGAGTTAATTCTGGTTTATCCTGCGCCATTCTGTTCATAATTATTACTTGGTAGTCATGATCTCACTGAAACAACGAGAGCTATGGCTAAACGAGGCTCGGAGGACTTGAAGAAGCTTTCCTCTATACCAGCCGCAAATGTAAGTCGATGTGTAATGGATAAATTTTGTGCCTATACTTGGCCCATCTCTCAGTCCCATCACAAGACGTCGTTACAGAAGACGTCGCATGATCTTCAGTTATCCCTTGTAGCATTCCAGCGAGCACAGCAGCTTAGTGCGGAGAGGCAGCGAGCGGTAGTAGAAGGCGTCAGGCTCGCAGTAGAAGACGACCGCTCCCACTCTTTGTAAGAAAGTTCATTCAATTGGTTTTGTCGTTCTGACTGTGGCAGTGAATCGTCCCCCACACCACAGCAGCAACAGGCGCAGCTACTTCAGTCCCAGCTGTCACCCCATGAACTTGCGTACCAAGAATCATTGATCCGGGAACGAGAAACCGAAATTCAAGAGATTGAGACGGGCATTCACGAGTTGTCGGAAATATTCCGCGACCTCGGTACTCTAGTGAATCAACAGGGTGGCATGCTGGGTATGTTATCCCTGCGTCATTTTATCTCGTCTGTTTCAACTATCCTGACATTCTAGACAACATCGAGTCGAATATTTACTCCATAGCCTCTGACACTCGTGGCGCTGCTGAAGAGCTTTCTACCGCATCAGAACATCAACGAAAGGCTGGTCGCCGCGCTGCATGTTTGATGCTCATCATCGTATTTGTAGTGGGTATTGTGCTCATAGCGGTGAGTCATTGCAAATCCATCCATCTCACCGGCTTACTGAATTCACCTGTTCGCTCCCAGATCTTGTTGCCATAGACAGTGGCATTATGTAGTTTTCACTTTGTGAGATAAATGGACCCGTATGGTGAAGTTATCATCTTTCATTGCATGGTAATGGACATGGTGCATTTATAGTTTGTCTTTATTTCTAAAGTCCTATTACATTCGTTTCCATGGCACGGTCTAATCATGTTTTGGAACACTAGGTCTCGACCAACCCGCAGCGGTATTGGCAATACATCAAATCTTAGCTTGCCGCAATCATAAGTATCCTGAAAACGGCTATTGCTTCAAGGCTGCTTCTATTCGGGCCAGCGGTTGTTGTGCACCATCAGTGACATTACATTCCGTCATGAGTCCAGTGCATACTACCCCTACCATTCAGTTTGCACCTTATCAGTACAGCGACTGTACTCATCCACGCAGTCGCCCATGTCTGAGACTTCGACCAACGGGCTGTCAAAAGGACATTTGCGGTATACCTGCAGCTGTTTACTCTCGTGGTATAACACTGTTTCATACGTGACTCGGACGATCTCGTCTTCTGGAATATTGTACCGGTGACGACTGCCTCTGTCTTGATGCGCTTGCTCGAGTGGCTGATGCAATTGTGATCTGCATAGTAAATGTTGTTCCAACTCTCCTGATTATCTGGGCAAGGCACCCCCTGGGATGTGAAGTTCAGTAAGTCTATCTTCCCCTCATAAAGAAAGCTGGCTGGAGCTCGAGTGTTCGTTTCTCTTGCCCTCTAATCCTGAATCACTGTGAGTGCAAAACAGACTAAGACCCAACTAAATCGAGGCTGTAGAAGGCATGAAGTGGCCACTCGATTTTGAGGAAGCGGGTATCATATACCTGCAGGACCTTTAACGATATTCACTTTGGTAGCGTACTTGGCTCATAGCCCGAGCACGTACAGCTCAATACGATTAATTCCACCAACGTGATGGAGAGGAAAGTGCCAGTCTAATGGACAGGGAGACATTGGTCATGTAAAGAGCGAGTACTATCGCTAGAGCTGGCTAGTTAGATCGACCTTGGTGTGGTGAGGCTGGCGCGATCACGTGGATTGGTGGTGTTCCAAATGGGTCCGAGTGCGGTGGTGCCTTGACTCGGGCTCGTCAGCGCAGGACGCGACCGTCCTTCCACCTCTTTCCTTTCCACTCTTTCTCATCGCCATCCCAGCTTTAAAGTCACCCAGGTCTCGTTTCGTATAGCCTGGTCATGGCAACCTCCCCATCACACGCCGTCAGCCCTGGAAAACATATGGGCGCTTCAAAGTTACTCAATGACTATGTCTGTCCCGAATCGTTTTCACCGTGGCACGCGTCGCTGACGTCCGACTTCCTAGCAACTCGGGGATTCCCTCGGCAAGGGCGCGTTCGGTCAGGTATACCGTGAGTTCTCTGCAGCAGGCGACGAATCTAGGTTGATCGATTGAGGATCGTAGGTGCACTTAATTGGGCCACTGGTGAAACCGTCGCTGTCAAGGAGATCCAACTGAGTAACATACCTAAAGGCGAACTCGGGCAGATCATGGTACCCCTTCGAGCTGTGGCTTCCACCCTTTTTCTCATCCTTCCCTATAGTCGGAGATCGACCTGCTCAAGAATCTCAATGTATGTACCTTGTCGCACGTGTTCCGCCATGTGGCTGACCAATTCCAGCATCCCAATATCGTCAAGTACAAAGGATTCGTCAAGACACGGGAGTACCTGTACATCATCCTTGAGTACGTATGCCGTACCTCTATCCGCCCTTGGTTGTGATCCCTTGGTAGATTCTGCGAAAACGGATCCTTGCACAACATATGCAAACGTTTTGGAAAGTTCCCCGAGAATCTCGTTGCTGTTTACATTCGTCAGGTACTCGAAGGCCTTGTGTACCTGCACGATCAAGGTGTCATACATCGGGACATCAAGGGCGCGAACATACTAACGAATAAGGATGGATGCGTCAAGCTTGCGGATTTCGGAGTCGCCAGTTCCACCACGACCGGAGCAGTTAGCGACGATGCTGTTGTTGGCAGCCCGTACTGGAGTAGGTAATGCCCTTGTCTCGCCTGCATGTGTTGACATTATGTTGTTGTAAGTGGCACCAGAAGTCATTGAACAATCCGGCGCAACGACGGCCTCCGACATTTGGTATGTTGAAGTGTTCACGCGTGTCTCGTTCTCTCATGCTCTTACCTCAGGAGCGTCGGTTGTGTGGTTATTGAGCTTCTAGAAGGAAAACCACCGTACCATTTCCTCGATCCCATGCCAGCACTCTTCAGGATTGTACAGGATGATTGTCCTCCAATACCAGATGGTGCCTCACCAATTGTGAAAGATTTTCTCCTTCACTGTTTCCAGAAAGACAGCAATCTACGGATATCAGCGAAGAAGCTCCTGAGACACCCGTGGATGGTCGCTGCGAAGAAGCAAATGGATCTATCTTCTGGAAAGGATGGACATCTGGGAAGTAACAACTCACAAACATCATCTGGTGCACAAAAGCGTCCTTTGAGTAATTATAACTACGATGAAGCTGTTCTTAAGGTGCAAGAATGGAACGAGGCCTTGAAATGTAATTTCCTCCCACTACCGTGCAACTGAAATGGTCTGATTATATCTAGCCCCAACACGTCCGTCAAAGCACGGTGGTCGTGCCGGTTGTGATGGCCCTCCTCCATCACCTACACGCCCACTACACAATAAAGCTAGCATTAATTTATTCCAACACTCTGTTCTTGGGCTGCAACAATCAATATCGGCACCAATGGCTCTCAAGGCACCGCCGCCTGCTCCAGGTAAATCATCGGCACCTGTTGGTCTTGTGGAGAAAATTCGGGAACCATCGGCATTCGTCCTTCAGCAGCCTGAGGAACAAACCGATAACTGGGATGATGATTTTGAGGATGGTCCCTCATTCTCAAAGTTGCAAGGTATGTGGTCCAAGTTCCTTTTCCCCTTGACCCGTCGACTAAGCTGTCCAAACGTAGCGTTGGAGAAATCAGCCACGGAAGATGATAAGCCAGAGGTTGACGATAACGCTCAGACGATACGGCCGAATCGTAGTCCGGCTGGTCCAGGTACTATTCCACTCGCGAAAGCCCCTGCGGCGGACATCGTCCCGATCGTGGAGGACTATTCAGACCTTGCATCGGAGGAAGACGATATTATCTTGCAGGAAAAGGTTGCAGATTTCAAAGTTAGTTCAAGCACAATTGCTGGCCACTTCTGGGGTAACATCTTATCAATTGTAGATGAAGAACTCTGTACGCCGTGGTCTATTCCATCCAGATGACATCAAAACCCTCGGCATTACACCCAGTTCTCCTGGTCCAATGTCGGCTCCACTCCCCAGTCTTTCACGCAAGCCCTCGCGTCCTTCACTGAGTCCCGCGGGCTCGAATGGTCCGCCGCCTGGTTCGCTTCGATCACATTCACGATCTTCATCCTTTGTTGGCTCTGGATCGAGTGGCTCCGGATCCTTTGGACGATCGGAAGCCAAGCGAGTTGCAAGCTCCCATGAATTCGACAAATATGCGGAAGAGGATGATGAGGACTATGATGATGTATTTGGCAAAGCCAATGGCACGAGTGAGCTAGTTTTCACTACGGTGGGATTTGAATACTCTCAGACTGACGATTGAATTAGCCCTCGAACAGCCTATGCAGACCCTGCAGCTCAACACCCGATACTCCAACAAATCCTGGGTATGTTCATCGAAAGTTTGCATCATTTTCCAAGGCTGTTAACCATGATTTAGCTGGGAGATGAGGATGATGAGGATGATCCTTTTGCAGAGGTATGACATGCCGCTAGTTGGGATTTCTTTGATCTGATCCAGTCCAGATCGATGAAGGCTTCGCAGAGGACGATCTTGAGACTAATCTACAACGAGACAAGCATGCTCGCCTGTGCAGTATGGTGAACCAGTTGATTGACGAGCTCACACCCTCGGCACCTGACTTCCAGCTCCGGGATGCTTGCGATCAGCTGGTAAGTACTGGATTTATGCAAACGGTACACTCTTGTTGATCGACGGAATCAAAGGTGACCATCATGACGGAAAATCCGGAAATGTTATTCCAATTAGTCTCCTCCCACGGTATGCTAGCCATTTTGGAGGTTTTGGAAGGGAAGTGTTCTCGGGATGTCTTGATGAAGCTGCTTCATATAATTAATTTGGTACGAGACCCACACCAGAAAACCATCCCAACTGACCGCAATTTGGTAGCTGGTGACAAGCGATCTTGGGGTGTTGGAGAGCTTTTGTCTCATTGGCGGAATTCCTGTGATGATGGGTAATTTCTACTGCCGGTTTCGGATGTCTCCCGCTTACGATAGATAGGTTTCACTTCCAAGAAGTACCCCTCCGAGTGCAGGGTTGAAGCGTCGAATTTCATCCGATTGCTCTGCCACACGTCAGCACTGACTCTTCAGATGTTCATTTCGTAAGTACGTCTGATGTATGATGACAAACTGTCTCACCGCATACAGGTGCCGTGGACTCAAAGTTCTTGTGGACCTCCTTGATGAAGACTACACGGAACAAAGCGAGCTTGTCGTGGATGCTCTCAATGGTATTGGAAGCGTCTTTGAGCTACAAAGCCCGACAACGAAGAACGATTTTTGCCGTATGTTTATCAGGGAAGGGCTCTTGGATCCCCTGTCCTCGGCATTGTTAAACGTGATGGGTAACTATAGCGAAACCGCCATCGAGATGAAGCACAAGATTATACAGATCTTGTTGGTGTTTTCGCAGGTGACACAAAGCGATATACATGTACGAAATGCAATGGGGACAAGAAAGATCGTCCGTCGTAAGCGCTGAAAGCTTGCTCTTGCTTCGAAGCTGAGATACATGACATGTAGGGCTGATGCGGGCTTGCGAGTTAGTCGAGGGAGACTGTCTGATTCAGATGCTCAAGGCAGTGAAGCACCTTTCGATGAACTCGAATCTGCTTGAAGTACTCCAGAACGCCAACGCCATCGAGATCCTTATCAGACTTTTGGATGAGGACCGAGCTGGTCCGCACGGCACTGTAGGTCCTCCTTCTGACGTGAGGGTTCTTCTCTATATGCTCTACCTTTTAGGAGATATCCAATTACATCTTCCAAACGTGCTACAACCTGTGTAGGTTGAACAAATCACGGCAGGAAGAAGCTGCCCAAGCCGGCATTATCCCGTGCCTTAAGCGGGTCATTGAGACCAGCTCGCCTCTGAAACAGTTTGCGCTTCCTATTCTCTGCGATCTTGCAAGCGCAGGGAAGAGCTGTCGGAATTTGCTTTGGCAGCATAATGGGCTGAACTTGTACTTGAAACTTTTGGAAGATCCATACTTCCAAGTAAGCGCATTGGAGGCCATCCTGTCCTGGTCAGTCAGTTTCACGTATGACAGGGGCAGTTATTGATTGGTGTCGCAGGCTGCAAGATGAAACTGCCAAGATTGAGGATCAACTCGTCAAGTCGGACTCGCTCGAAGTGCTGCTCAAGTGTTTCGTGTCTGCCAAGGCCAACTCGTTTGAGAACCTGCTCGACCCGCTTCTCAAGATCTGCCGTATTTCCAACCCAGTGACCATTGGCCTCGCGAAAGCGTCCTTCTTTAAACACATTATTGACAGACTATCGCACAGTCGCGCTGTCGTGCGACTTAACCTGTTGCGTATTCTGAGGACGGTCTGCGACGTGCATCCAAACCGGGCGATGTTGGTGGAGAGATATGGGCTGCACGAGATTGTGAGCAAGTTGAGCAAGGAAGACGGAGCGGTCTTGGTGCGGGAACTGGCGAGGGAAATCCTGCCTGCGCTTGCTCCTGCGCTGAAGCCTGCGCCGAGCAAGTCTGGGTTAAGGGGACCGGATACGCCCAAGAACAGTTCGATTATTGCACCCAAGAGGGCGCGGAGGACTGCCTCTGAGACGTCGGCGTTGCTTGGTTTGTCGGGCACGCCACTGGGACCGAGCGGGGCCACGTCACGGATGGGGATCGAGCGATCCCACTCGTCATCTCGGCATCGACTTGGTGATATAACATGGCAACCTGGAGGGGGGAATGCCCGTCGGTGAAAGAACGAGAAGAAGAACGATGTATATTGGACATGGATTTCACTCGTTAAAATGTTCGCGTTGTGTAATTAACCATCTTTACCGCACACTGATTTGCAGATACAGTAGGACAGAGTAATGATTAATGGCAAGTAGCGATGTCTAGTTGCGAGAGAAGGGGACCTGAAAGCCGGAGAGAAGAGCTCTGGCCTTGTTCTGTGCACCTTGGCCGTCAGCATTGGTGATGAAATGAATGTGCATGCCGTGGGTTTTTGGGTAGGCCTCGAGGTTGATCTCGATCTGGGGGAATAAGCCGAGTGCTTGTGGGGGTAGACCGAAAGAGACGACGCCAGCGACGCCGCTGGGTGTCTGCATGTTGGCGGAGGCTGGGGGCAGGACGATGCCGTTGAACTCGCGCAAGCGAGGCAAGACGAACTCTGAGAGGGTGGCGAGGAAGTTGTACATCTGGGGGCCCTTGAGGACGACCTTTACGCCGAGGGGGATGCCTGGGCGGACCCAGCCGCTGACGGATTTCTTGCCCTTTACGATCTGCACGCCTGCGGAGGAGTGACGGCCTGCGCCGTGGTTTGTCTCGCCGGAGATGGCTCTGAAGGAGGCGATTGCGTCGAGGAGGATGCTGCGGCTGGACATGGCGTCTTTGAGCATGGTGTGGAGGACGATTCTGTCGAGTTTGACGACGTTTTGTGGGGAGGAAGGAGGGGCGGGTTTCTTTCCGACGCGGTCGCCGCCGACGGGGGGGTTGAGACGGTTTTTGGAGTAGGGATCAGTGGGGTCGAATCTGCGGCGGACGTCGCGAGGGTGTGGGCGGGGTGTGGGTTCGTGTACGTAGGACATGTACATGATGTCGTCCTGGAGAGTGGTGTAGTAGTGGTCGCGGAGACGACATGGCGCGGTGTCGTGGAGGGTGATGGGGACGTGGGGGACGGGGAGGGGGCGTTGTTGAAGGGGACGACGAATTCGGGGTGGTCTACGGAAGAGCATCGAAGTGAAGTGTGACCAAAGAGTAAGCGAGGGCTGACTTTTCTTTTCCTTTTTTTTTTTTCT
>QFEQ01000247.1:189802-362423 GCA_003316335.1 Hemileccinum impolitum
TTCTTCTCCTCCTCCTCCTCCTCCTCCTCCTCCTCCTCCTCCCCCCCATTCACAGGACTCGAAACAGAAAGCAGAATACTCGCAAAACGCATGTCCATCGCCTCCGTCTCCTCCATCGAGAGGTCCTCCGCTCCTTCTTCCCACTCCCCTCGCACCTCTCGCGACATCCCAAACCCCCCACGCCATATCCAAGAGACAAGGAAATCGAGCGCGATACCCCGTCCCAGTCTACAGAACCACAGGTCCCCAACTACCACAGACCCCCCTTCCCGCCTCAACGGCGCCTCCTCCCCATCCCTCCCCCAGAAACGCTCCCGAACTTACTCCCAGCCCCCCTCCCCGCACGCCTTCACCAACAACCCCCTTCCCACCCCAGAGTCTTCGCGTCCGACTTCTCCCCGCACCTCGGACGTAAAACCAACGCGCATACCCGTCGCAACCCGCACGCGAACAACGAGCTGCTCTAGTCATGCCCACAGCATCGCCCAGAGAGCAGACAGTCGCAACGGTTCCAATCACCGTCCGTACCAACCCCCCACCCCCGACACCTTCCAAGACCATCGCGTCGTCAAGTCATGCGATCCTCCGCAACCGACAACACCTCCGATCGCTTCCATACGACACCAAGCTTCTAGCATCATGAACGAACCCCCTCCCTTTCCCACCTCTTCTTTTACATCCTCACTACGTTCCAGAACACAAGATCCCCCACATCTCGATCCTCGACCTTCCAACGACTCCGATGAACGCCCATTCGAGCATTGGTATAGAGGCGACGTGCACAGAAATGGCGGTGTCGGCGAACGCCGCGTAGCCAAACACGTCGAGATGCTCCAGATTGCCAACTACGGTCACACCCTTCGAGATACCCCACGTAGGCGATCTCGCGACCCCTCTGCACAAATAGACCCCACTCGTCGACGCACCAGAGCCGACAGCGTCGATGCCGGTACCCACGAAAGTCTCCACCTCGACGACGCGCAAACGATGCACGCAGGCATGGTCCTCGATGAGACACCCTTGACCGATATCGAACCTGATCCCGATACCGAACCCGAGACTTTCTATGATGCATACCCTGATGCAGACATGGACACCGGCCCCGACCTCTCCGCTTTCCCCCTCCCTGCGGCCTCTTCAGGCCGTAGTGAAACACCTACAAGTGCATATCCTGTTCCGGATGATAATGCCACCCCAAAGCGCGCAACTCATGCCTACGCCACTTCCGATCCCTTGCGATCGAGCACATCCTCAGCCCCGCTGACCACGAGCACAGAGGGCACCATGCCAACACCAGGGCCGCGCCCGCGCACCGTATCACGGACTACTTCCCCGATATCACAGTCATCCGATCAATCGCATACAAAGCGGCGTGCTAAAAGTCCTGCTGCATCCTCCCCCGCCTCCACTCCGAAGAAGGCAAGAACAAGAGCCAAGACCCCACCCTCAACATCGCGAAGGGAAGACCCGCGGAATTCTATCGCAACCTATCCGACCCCTGAAGGCGATATGGTAAACGCTATCCCAACGTGGACGCAACCCGTGCAAAAGTCCGCTAATTGGGATGAGGTAAGTGGCTACCTGGATTAAAAAATCTCATCCGCCCTCATCCACTGCCTTGCCCAGGTGGTGCTCCCTGTCGTGGCGCGCAAGAGAGGGTTGGATGGTCAATACGAACAAGCAGACGGCAGCCCCAAACCGAGGCCACCAGAATATCCACTGGTGAAACCCGTAGGCATGGCTCATGCACCGTGGAT
Organism: Hemileccinum impolitum; assembly: GCA_003316335.1. Taxonomy (NCBI): domain Eukaryota; kingdom Fungi; phylum Basidiomycota; class Agaricomycetes; order Boletales; family Boletaceae; genus Hemileccinum; species Hemileccinum impolitum. The sequence goes on from QFEQ01000247.1 coordinate 191,560, forward strand.
ATCGCACTGATGTTTTTTCTATACAGGCACCCGGCACGTTCGGGTACGACTATGCGAAATATCGCCCACTGCGTCTTGACGAGGAAATACAATTGCGCGAGTTTGGTCGGCTTCCAGAGCATGACGCGCTTCCTGAAGAAGTCCCGGTTCCCCCACCTACCGAGACATCCCTCAAACCGATACTGCGCCATGCCGAACCAGAAGAACCGATCCGGCAAGATCCTCGGAATACCGTTCCTAAGCCACCTGTTTCGCCCGTCCCCTTCGCGCGCTACCATATGAATCAAGTCCCCACCATTAACGTCACAAGGCCGTCTTCCGAAATGGTCGACTATCGACAAGAACAAGAATATGAGGACACCGCTGGGGGTTGCTGCAAATGCGTCATTATGTGATTTCCTTGATATCTGGGTATTTGAGTGACCCTGCTGTTTCTCCATATTTTGCTTGTTCACTGTGCATTAGCCTCCGTACCTTCAGCATTTCCCGTCACACTTTCTCCTTCACTCATTCCCTCTCATTCCCATCTGTTCTTGAAACGACCGACCCCATCTTGCCGTTCCTCTTTGAGGCGCGTCTGCTGCAACTTCTTTGTGATAAAGAATTCCACTTGTTTACTGCTCATCACGGTATATCTTTTTTCTTATTCTCATATATGCCATGACGGAGTGGAAAGCCACACCACCTATCTCATTGGACTTCTTCAGCCGCCGCATACATGCTGCGTCTCTGCTCACACATTCCTCGAGATCCCACGTTCATTAGTGAATCCACTTGTATGGAATCGCTCCTCCTTTGTCCTTCCTTCGAGCTCACTTTATCGTTGCAGTAGTTTTCCAAGAGTGGTTTTGACGATCCCAACATATCCTACGCACCAATGATATTACTAATGCTAAACACTGTATACAAAAGCTCCTTTAGCACGAGGAAGGGGCCATGTTCAAGTCGAATGTTCTGCTCGCATGCAGATACCCTCGAGGGTCCGACCGTACCTCGTCGACAGAGTAGGCTACGTTGACGTGCCATGTACCCTCTGCATCATTCAGTTCCACCTTGGTGAGGTTCATAAACTCCTCGAGGACTCGCCCGTTCCTCGTCCACTCGATAGTGTAGCTCTCTGCACTCTCGATAGGATGCTCCCGTAACTGAGCTAGTTTCACGAGATCGACTTGAACCACATGGTTGCTTGGTCCTGAACACGTCACGACGAGATCCTCTATGAGATCAACACGTTTCAGAAGAGAAAGCCAGAGCCCTTCCAAACAGACACTGCAGAAATTGGGCTGGGTGATGCTGCGCATGAGGCAGTCGTCGTTCGTCGGGCGATAGGAAGTGGCATTATTGAGGTCGTACCTGGAGACGCGATCCCATCAGCACTTTCGCCGAGAGCCTGAGTAGGAACAACGAATGCACGTACGTGGGAAAGAGGCTGTAATATCCTCGAGTCGTGTTAAACCTAGGATGGCGTCAGCTAAATGGCGCAGCAACGTCATGGAGGACATGCTCACTCTTCGAGAGTGCCATATTCTAGGACCTCGACGCTACAGAGCTGAGCCTGGCCTTGGATCTCTCTGTTTTGAAGCACGAATTCGAGTACGTGCTCACCGGTCAGCGCGTGCTCAAAGAAAATGTCATAATGCCATCTATCCACACCGATGTCGCGCCGAGGTGTCCACCCGAGATCGGTACCATCCAGGTATACAACAAGGTTATCCGCCTGGGGTATTCCAGACAGTGAAAACTTGACGAGGTGACGAGCGTACGTCCCAGAGGCCATGAATGTCACCAACCATGGTTTTCCGACCTGGAGAAGTGTCCATGGATACGACTGCATCGGCATTATAGAACGTTCCACATGCGAGTGGTCTTTATGTGTCAACCAGTGAGCCCACGTCACGTCCTGAGGATCTTGTATGGCATTCACCCCAAAATAAGCGAAGCCACCATCATATTCTTCGCCGACTTCAATAATGGAATGCCCAATTTCGTGGCGCAAGACGAGTGCTCCGTTTGCCAGCGAAGCAGTCGTGGTGCTTTGGGATTACATCACGTCAGTTTTGTTCTCAGACCACGTCAGCGGTTGCCTTACGTATATTCTCCCCCAATACCTAAGGACGCAATGAACTCGAATCGTCTTCTCGGCGGAAACAAGACTCACCGCCATACAATGGATCATTTGCTATGAAGTTGGGTGTCAGCTGATCCAAATACATTGCCAAGTAACGGAGTCCCAACCAAGTAAGATCGCGTAATTGCACTTGTCGCCAAGAGACGCACAAGCGGCGAGAGCCACGTCAGAGTGATTGGCATACAAGCCTCTCAGTTCGGTGCCGTCTCTGTACAGACCAAATGGCGTGCTGCGGGCGGTATCAGTGTGCGAGGCACAGATGTGTCATCGTCCGCGCTTACTCCTTTGGTTTCCCACCTATGCCAATGCCACTCTGTCATCGGATATTAGCGAGAAGACGGTTGTCATGCAGAGACTCTAGACACCTCTTTGCTGGGGGTAAAGACAGCCCAGAAATTGAGCAAGGGTTTGACGGTGAAAAACGTCTGGTTCGTCGACAGATCGCGTGCAAGTCGAGAGGCGTCTTTCAAGAACTTGCCTCGTTCCTCGGCGGTGTCTGCAATGTGTCAAATTCTCCCCAAGGTCGGGATACGCATGGAGAGTTCACATACACCCATCAGCAAAGAATGCCAAGTCGACGCGATTTTCAGCGGGACCGGAGGTGATGAGAGGGATGAGTTCCAATGGTGGTAGGTCGACGTCCAACATGTGAGCGCGCAAAAACGGAACTTGGATCGAAGGGTGTCCAAGGCTGGGAAACAAGGCAGAGAGGTCGTTCGAACAGTGCAGCTGGGCTTGCGATAGCAGAAAGTGTACGTCATGCGACGTGACGCGAAGTATGGTGTTCTGGCTTGCGCTGGGGCGGGGAGCGGGAACGGTGGTTAGCTCCTTGACGACCTTTTGTGTGAGCAAACCCTTGTTTATCTGTGCAGACCGAAAGGCGACGGGTTCGCAGAGACCGTCGAGAGGGCTGGTTCGTAGGACGAGTTCCCAAGGTCGTGCGTGAGTTTCATTCGCGGCAACGCTACTGGCGAGGGCAGTGAAAGCAATGATGGACAAGCATCGCATAGTAGGCGAGTACGGACGAGAAGCGGCCGAGAGGGTAAACACTCGACAACAGCACGACTTGACTATGGACTTTGACCACGCCAGACGGTGGACTGGGAATGAACACTACACCTGCCATTTATGGATCCGGCAATTCGAACTGCCGGCGATACCTCTTGAAAGCGTACCACGATGATGGCGGCCAAGACATCCACCAAACTCTACATACCCCAACTTTCAGCAGACTTTACCCTTGTCGGCACTTTAGAGCAGCTAGAACCGCATCAGCCGACAAATGGAAGAAAGATCGCCTTGGTGGGTTCCCCTTGCATCGCTCTATAGTCGTGTTACTGAGGATCACACGCAGATCCTGCATGGAACGATGGGGTGAGCTATCATGAATATGTATTTCTATACATGTTGCTAATATTTCTCTCAGACACAAGGATTACCTATTCCAGAAGCGGCTCGCATCAAGGCTACCGTTTGATTCGTTTAGGTTCGACTTTCGGTATGGGGTTGATGTTGTACGGATTTTCCCGGCTCATCGAACACATGGATTGAAGGGGAAATCACGAAAGCGGTGGTCAGTGGAGACAATGCGGACTAGCTGATGATGTCGAGGACCTTGTGACAGTCGTCGCTTACCTCCGATCCACGTATGGTTATGAAGTCGACATGGTCGTCGGTCATTCTCGTGGTTCCGTTGCTGGTATGCATTGGCTATGCACGTCCGAAGAAGGGAAGCGTGTACGTGCCTTCGTCAACGTATCAGGACGTTACCGCATGCATGTGAGCCCATGGTTCTCCCTCTTCTCCGCCCGGACTGACATGGTCATAATCCAGCGCATATATGGTGATTATGGCGAATTTCAAGGATTGACGAGGTATTCACCTGTTTTAGATGGTGCCAAAGCCTACCAGGAAGAATTTGCAGCCAAGGGTTATTACGACTGGAACGTGGTGGTCGCGCGCAAGGCCGTCGTGCAAAAGATATACCCTCATGATTTGGAAGAGTTCTCGCGGTGGAAGTCGAGTATCGTCTGGGACCAGTTTCCACTGTCCATACATGTCCTTACCATACACGGTCTCGCTGATGAAACGGTACCCGTGTGAGTGAGTTGCGGGTCTCAAGGAGAAGATGCTCACGTCAATCTGCAGTTACGATGCCATCATCTATGCGCGGGTATTCGGAGCTAGGCCAGCTGGGACGCATAACCTACACCTGATCGAGGACGCCGATCACAACTTTACAGGGGTGGGTAGAAGGCACTGTCCGTGATATCGTGGGATTGACCGCATTCATTAGCGCCAAGACCAAGTCGTTGACTGCATCCTCGAGTGGTGGGAAGCAACCTGTTCGGGATCATTGAGGACAGGGGTGTTCGGGACGGGCATACGGGGCAAGCTATAGCTTTACGGGATGTTCATCTCTTCCGGATCTACTAGATATTTGTAGGCATCGGACCGATATCCACCCTCAGCGGGCCATTTCGGGGGTGCTCAGTTATTGTTCTTGGGAGAGTTGCCACGAAGGAGATGGACGCAAAAAAGATCCAAAGAAACAGAAGCGACGGGTTGCGCGAATCATATTAGAAGTCGACGTTGGGAGGGGGGATGGATGTGACAGGAAAGTTATGGACGGTAGTAGGGTAGGCAGTAATGGAGTGTACTATGACGGGACGAATACATGGATTACGCGAGTGCTTCCATTCTGAGACAGTGTGATTAGATCAAGAGAGAGAGAGAGTCCAAATGAGCATTCCCGAGCGAACGACTCGACGCCAGGCCTGAGCCACTGGAGAAATATGATGGTGATGGAGTTAAAAGAAGACGGGAGCGACAGAGCTCGCGCCGGCGCTGACTGTGGTGCGCGAGGACCCGTAATTGGGTGGCTGTGGATAAGCGTGCGCTCTGGGGTCGAGAGAGGGCTGGGTGTGGGTGTTCTGGGTGTTCTGGGATGACTTTGGGTGGGGATAGGTAGCCTGGCAGTACTGGGCGTGGGCGGTGGAGTAATGGGAGCTCATGGTTTATTGGGATGACTGAGTTTGTAGACGGTGCGGGTTAAATATGTCGAGGAGGCACCAAGGATGCCGGAACCGACACAGGACGGGGTGCGGAGATCATTGTCACATCCACGTCGTCGTGTTTTGACGCTCAAAAGTGCTTTGCCGCGAGATCTGCTATCGATCGGCCATTGCCGATAGTGGCTGTGCTTACCCGGCGTCGAAACACCCGAGGACCCCGAGGACCCCATTGTTCGCTTTGCAAGTCGCGAGCTAATCAAGTACCCGCGCTGTTGTCCTGCCTACCGTCCTTCGTTCTGAGTCATCCCTTTGATCCCCGCAATCCATTGCAATACATACGATCGCGTCAACTACCCACGGTAAAGCCTCTTCTCCGTCGTTTGCCTAGGAAACTGTCACTACGATCTTCCCACTACAGAAAATTCAGCTCAGTGCGTCTTCGACACCTCTGCCAACTTATTCACTCGCCTGGTCTTGTTCTCCGCCATCTCGCGATGTGCGTGCTGAATCTCATCCATACGGTACACCTGTCCGATCAATCCATTCAGTCCGTGCCCGCCGGGTCAGTTCAGAAGCATGCACAACATCATTCAAACACAAAACCTTGTGGATATACGTTCGTATCGGCCCGTGCCCGTCCTCTCCGGTCATTCGTCCGATTATCGCACCAAACCCCGCACTTTCTTTTCTCAGCATTGCCCCAGTTCGACAGCGTTGACAACGACACACCTCTGCACAAGCTCCGTCTGATACTCCAAACTCCGAGACCGCAGCGTGGATCCCTGGATCTTGAGTCGCTTATACAGGATCGGCCGCAGATTGACCGAAGAAACATCGCTTCCTTTGAACCGGTATTCTTTTAATTAGAGCTTCGCGGATACCTGCCATCTTTTATATGTACCGCTCAACAATGCAAGCAGAACCATCCTTCCGTCGATCGCCAGAGATTCAACGTTCTTCTCCCAATGCGTACGTCCGACGAAATCGACGATGACATCCACTCCCTTGCCGTCCGTCGCTTTCTTTACCTCTTCGGAAAAGTCCTCGTTCGTGTAGTTCACCGCATGCGTCGCCCCATTTGGCATCGAGAGTAGCCACTCCAGCTTGTCCCTGGTTGACGCCGTCGCTGTAACACTGTGCCTGAGCGGCGATGAGCACACAGCAATCACCCACGCGTGTGTAAACGCGACGCGCTCAAACAGCATTTGTAATAACTCACGCCCCGAGAACACGTGCGATCTGTATTGCCGCAACCCCTACGCCGGACGCGCCAGCGTGAACAAGGACATCATCACCCTGATCTAATTCGCCATATTTGACCACTGCTTGATAGGCTGAAACACTTGATAAGCAGGCAACCCTTGACACCGGAGGGTCTGATCCCTGTGCCGTCAGACGGCCATGAAATCCCTGTGCGCACCTGTAATGTAATTTTCCGGAATGCTTGCTGCCTCCACCCAAGACAGGTGGGCGGGTTTCTTGATCAGTAGTCCTTGATTACATACAACGTACTCGGCTGCTGCTCCCTGGTAAACAGAACATGAGACCGCGTTGTCATGGCTGCCAGGGAATCCGAGATCCATACACCTCCGACAAGGCCATACACCTCATCGCCTACAGACCACTTGGTTACGCGGGGGCCAAGCTCGTGGATGATGCCGGAGAATTCGACCCCGAGAATGTGGGACGCACCCGGAGGCGGTGGATACTTGCCCTCGCGCTGGGCCAGATCCATACGGTTCAGGCCGAACGCAACGATCTGAGGGCGCCGTGAGTCATCCACCAAGATCGCAAGATGCACTCACTTTGACAAGCACTTGTTCTTCCTTTGGAAGCGGGCACTCGGTTTCTCCGACGTACAGGTTCTCGATGGGACCTTGGCCGTCCTTGATTAACACAGCACGCATTGTGGTCCTGAGAAGGGTGTGATCAGTCACCGAAAACCTTGGCAGCTACCGAACACGTTCTAGCACACGGTGTACAGCATGGCAAACCCGGCGATAAATTTAGTGGCCTCCAAGTGTCTGACTAAGCAGGGGATGACTAAACGCTGGTAGTTCGGTAGACTGCGGAAGGCAGGCGATTTTCTCGAGTCCATGCAGGTCGCAGGGGATGCCTCGTTGCCGCTCTCTGGCAAGCACTTCAAGGTTGAACATGTGCAAGAGGCCTATGTCGAGAAAAAAGAAAAGTAAGCCGCGTTCTCTCTCTCCAACCGTCAGCCTTGCCTACGATGCCCCCAGCTTGCTTGGCGCAATAGATGCAACCGGCGTCATCTTGTCTGGCCTACGGCAGTTCAATAAGAATGACTGGGTCGTCCGATATCCTACACTCCAGGAACAGCCCACCATCACGCCAGGGTCCACTCGTCGTTCTCTCTCCTTTGCGGACGATCCATCCACTCAGACCGATATTCTCTATACGCCCTCTCATCAAGGCTCTACCTGTGCTGTCACTTTGGCTCCGATCGCAGATGCCCAGGAACACCCTAGCGAGCCCGTCGATGAAGATGAGGAGGATAAACCCGTTCTTTCTGACAAGGCCGGCGACTTTACCATCCTCCGACTTGATCTCAAACTCGGCCCCCATGGCTCTTCGACGTCCCCTGCAGCTCTGGTCTCCCACTTGGAGAGGGGGTCTATCGCCAACCTCCTGGATGAGCGTATATTTGCCGCTCTCCAGCACATGGACAAACTTCGGCTTCGTGTCGAGGATACGTCATCCAAGGTTCTGGTGACAGGGGATCTCAACTCTGGCAAATCCACCTTTGTCAACGCCTTGCTCCGACGGGAGGTCATGCCTGTCGACCAACAGCCTTGCACAACAGCATTTTGTGAAGTCCATGACGCAGCAGAAAACAACGGTGTCGAGGAGGTCCACGTCCTCAAGAATGGCGTGCAATACTGTTCCACCGACGAATCAACCTTTTCACGCGTCTCTCTCACCGACCTAGAGAGCATCGTGACGGACAACCAAGGTGATCAACCAAGGCTCAAGGTCTATTTGGCGGACAGCAGAGCTGCTTCAGAGTCTCTCCTCAATAATGGAGTTGTCGACATCTCTCTTATAGACGCTCCCGGCCTTAACCGGGATAGCCTCAAGACCACTGCGGTCTTTACTCGACAAGAGGAAATTGACGTTATTGTCTTCGTAGTCTCAGCCGAGAACCACTTCACCCTGTCTGCAAAAGAATTCCTCTGGAATGCTAGCAATGAGAAGGCATACCTCTTCATCGTAGTCAACAAATTTGACCAGATCAAGAACAAGGAAAAATGCAAACGGCTCGTTCTCGATCAAATTCAAGAGTTCAGTCCTCGCACGCACGAGAATGCGCAGGACCTTGTTCATTTTGTTGACTCCGCTGCTGCGCTTCGTCCCTACACTGCCAACCCCGCGTTTGACGACCTCGAATCGTCCTTGCGCTCATTTGTCCTCGTCAAGCGTTCCACGTCAAAACTTCACCCTGTTTCGACGTATCTCTCTAAACTCTTGACCGACATCGACCTTCTTGTCGGTGCAAACGCCATTGTTGCTCAGATGGACATCGACCGCGCCAAGGATGACTTGGAGAGAGCGAAGCCTGTATTTGAGAAGATGAAGAGCGAAAGAGAGAGTTTGGAGGACGCTCTTGAGGCTGCTGAAGAAACTGGAGCGGCTGTCACCGCAAATAGGACCAAGGATATCCTGTCGAGTGCCCTTGACCGCGTTGGTCGTGGCCAACCCGGCGTTGATGCTATCAGCCTTCCTCGCTTCCCCGGTTTCCTCGCCATCTGGGACTATGCTCGTGACGTACGCAAGGTTTTACTCGCAAGTTTGGATGCCGCGGTCAAGCTCACGGAGGATGAGGCTCGCCTTGCCACTACTGCCGGTGTCAACAACATCAAAGGTATCGGGGATCAATTCCTCCCAGAGGGTGTAGAGAGATCTCGTCGGGTCTTTATGCCCGAGGCTATGTTTAGCGTTCGACCAGGCAGACAAGGGACCGTGCGCCGTCGCCACTCCCCAATAGCCAGTGCAGTTGTCGCTGGCGGTGTATACAATCTTGGAATAGGTCTGTCACAACGTTCCGACATGCTGGCCACGTCCATCCTCGATTTGTTCGACTTTAATCACCACCTGTGGGTGCACTTTGGAGACGACGGGACGGACAAAGAAGATATTGAGGAGAAGAATACAACGGCACTCAGCATTCTCTCGGTGGGAGTAGGAGCTTTGACGATGGTTGGAGGCAAGACGATTGGTGTCCGCGGCTTAATTGACGGTGCTGTCCGCATCTCTGAGCTATTTGCGGATGAGTCGGCGAGGAAATGGGCAGCACCCGTCATTGGTGCAGTGGTGGTTGGCACTACGGCTTATTTCATACTGGACCTGCCGCGCACGATACCCAAGACAATTGGCCGCCGAATTCGAGCCTCGCTTGTGAAGGTTGAGGGTGGCGCTACCGAACAGGAATTGTTTGTCAATGCGCATGCAGGACGCGTCAGCCGTGAATCACGCAAGGTGCTGCGGTACGCGTCCTGGGAACTTCGGGAGCGATATAGGACGGCCATGGATGACAGTGGAAAGGAGGTCCAGAATGCCGAGGAGCTCGAGAAGAAGGCAAGGAAGGCACTCGAATACTTCCGTGACGTTGAAAGAAAGACGGGGGTCGTTCGCGAGGATGCTGGTTTGACCACTGCGTTGAAGCGAAACTGAACGCGTTTGGTTGGTAGGGATGCGGTGCAGGCCGCCACCGTCAAGGAACGATCAGAATATGACCCACATCCCACATCGCTATGATTTCTTTTTATCATTATGTACCTTCCACCCGCTGTTGCGTGCGTACTCCACTTTTCATTTAATCTACTCATGCACGTGAGTTTGTTTTTTGATGCAGCCTCGTGCTTGTTGCGCGGAGACGATGATGCTGGCAATCAATTTCGTATGGAATTTCACAGATCATTTCGCCACACCGACTGCGCAGCACACAGCGTTTACTCGGGCCAGCCGCTTTCAGCATGGTTGGACAGCCTAGTACCGTGCGTCGATCGACCGCACGAGTTGACCGGGGATGAAGCAGATGTCCATTGTCCACCAGTCATCATCCACGGTGACTGACTTTTGCACGCTGGTAGGACCATCGGTCATTTTACTAGCAACCGACATTGCGTACCGACCGAACTTATTTTTATCGTCTTCTCGTTACCGCATCTCCTTTGAGAACGCAGTCATGGCCACCGGCCGGCGCCCAAGTGTATATGGATCACCAAACTAATAAAAGTCCCCGTCTGCCAGTTCTAGTGCAAAAAAGAATGCTCACCCCATTGGCAACTGGTTGGCTCTTTCTACTCGTGGCCGCCCTTACCTCTTTACCACACGCATCTGCGACTCAATACACGATCGCAACAGAGTACTACGGGTCGACTTTCTTTGATGCGTGGACGTTCTACAACTATTGTGCATCCATCCATCCCTTCTCCTGTCCCTCTAATTTTTGACACCTTGGACAGACGACAATCTCACGAACGGGGATGCAATGTAAATTTTTTTTAATTGTTCCAAAGTTCCGTCTCATGCTGACCTGCGAAGCTTTGTCTCGGCCCAGACTGCATTCGCTGACAACCTTGCCTATGTCGACTCAACTACGTCTCATGCATTCATAAGAGTGGACAATTTCACAACCGTAAGGCCATGGGTACTTGTTGGCACGTGTGCTCACCTCGGCAATTAGGTTCCGTACAATGACAAACGAAACACCGTTCGAATCACCAGCAATGACAGCTATGCCGTCGGTAGCTTGTGGGTGACTGACATGTATCATGTACCTTACGGTGTGAGTTTGATCCCCCATGTCGTGATGACGATCTCATATCATTTCTCACCTAGTGTTCTGTTTGGCCCGCATGGTGGAGGTGTGTGTTTTTCCCCCTGTTCTCGAGAATCATGCAAACATGTTCGTTCTCACAGTCAAGCGGTCCAATGGCCACAGGGAGGAGAGATCGATACATTTGAGGGTGTCAATCTGCAAACAGACAATCAAATGTCCCTTCACACTGAAACTGTTGGTAACCTGGATCCACTTCCCGAGTGTTTTTCACGCTGGCCATCTCCAGGGGTGCACGCAAGTTTCGCCTAACGAGACATCGACTCAAGTCACCAGCACCAATTGTTCCTATCTTGCGAACGAGAACCAGGGATGCATCGTCATGGACCCATCCTCGTCATCCTTCGGAGCTGGGTTCGCCAACTCGGGCGGGGGTGCATTTGTGACGGAGTTTGCGACAACCGGTATCAGGTATGCCAACTATGCTAGGCCAAGCAATCAGCTCATCTCTTGCCGTCCGCTCAGTATATGGTTTTTCGAGGTTGGTGGTATGCTCGATTCGGATCGTGGCTCGTTCTGACTCTGGTCGACCAGCGTTCGCAAATACCAAGTGCGTTGTCAAGCAACGATAGCACGATCGACACGAGTACCTTTGGTATCCCGGTCGGAAACTGGCCTGCCACGGGCTGCAATATTCCAGAGTTCTTCCAACCGCAGCAACTCATCTTTGATATCACACTTTGCGGAGGTGCGTGCTTTCCGTGCGACTTGGGATGACCTTTATGCTGAGAGTTGGGTAGACTGGGGTGAGTGGTGAGACAGCGACTGAGTTTTCGACGTTGCTCACGGAATGGCCTTTACAACAGCTGGAAATCCAACCATCTTCAATCAGACGTGTTCAGGCGTCTGCTATAATGATTACGTCATTGGGCCACCATCTGGATATGATGATGCCTACTTTGAGATTGGTTACGTCCGAGTCTTCAGCGCAGGGAATACGACGACGGTTGTGTCGCCATCCAGTTCGGCAAGCGGGAGTGCGCCGGGGACGACTTCGAGTCCGTCGAGCTCGGGAACGAGTTTTGTGGAGAAATATCCGTTGGTTGTGGCGTCCATCTCTGCCGCTATCGCTGCGCTTGGCATGGTGCTTCTATAATTTACGACATAGTATGCGATAAGCCGCTGGAACCAGACACTTTGTGGACGATATTTGTAGACAGTGCAATGTTTGACGGCGATTGCCGAGTCACCTATCGAGAGAAGCTGCCTCTGACCAGTGATCACAGAGATTGTGGAGCAACGTGTGGCCAATGCGGTGTTTCAGTCAGCCCGCACGGACGCCATTTCCTCGGACAAGGCCAAGGACGATGTGAGCTTTTTTTTTTTTTGGTCGATGACAAATGAGATGGATAACTGGATTTCAGCAAACGCCCGCCGACGAGCGGCTCGCCCAACGATAGGTTTTGACCACGGATCTAGCATTGGTCAAAATGAAATTCATCAGGTTTTTCTGACGGCCCTGGCTCGGACGTGATGCACCGTCAAACCGCCACAGTAACATTCTCATAATGTACTAATCAATTTGGGGTACATGAGTGCTATTTCTACTCAAACGCTCTTTCTTTCGGAGACTAGCTTTTTACCCACCGACCCTCGTCTCTGCTCTCGCAAGTCCACACACATGAACCCGTCCACCGATCCAACCTGTCTGTTTAATCTAGACGGCCAAGTCGCCGTGGTCACCGGCGGGGGAACAGGTACGCATCCCGTTAACCACGTATCATGGCCTCACTCCCGCTTACCCGTTCAAGGTATAGGCCTCATGATTGCCACGTCATTAGAACACAACGGTGCCACGGTATACATCGTCGGTCGCCGTCTCGATGTCTTGCAAAAGGCTGCCTTTGAAAACAATGTTCGTCCGTCGTCTTCATCTCGCTCGTTAGCCCCTGAATAAGCACTCAGAGGTATGGCAAGATCATCCCCCTCCAAGGCGACATTACCTCTCGGGAATCCCTCCTTGCAATGGTACAGACCATCAAGTCTCGGCATGGATATATCGATCTTCTTGTAAATAATGCCGGAATAGCGCGCAATCTACTCCCTCCTCGTTTACCATCCCCGCTTGACGCCGCCAATTTCCAGAGTGAAGAAACCGTGCCCTCTATCAAATCATTTCAGGACGTCCTTTGGAATACGGGCGGGCCTGTCGATTTTGCACAAACTTTTGAAACAAACGTGACCGCAGTTTACTTTACGACGGTAGCATTTCTCGAGTTACTCCACCTTGGAAATATAAGACGGGGTGCTCTACCCCCTAAATTAACGACAAAGCCGAGTAACCCGCTGAATGATGCTGCCGGTGAGGGGGACTTGCGTCGAGCGTCGGCATCCGCTGAAACCTCTACGCCGTATCACTCACTACCACCCTCGCCTTCAGCTACGAGTTTACCCCTCCCCAGCAATGCACCCACAACCTCTTCAACACCCTCCGCCAAAGGCTTGCCACCACCTACATCTCAGGTGATCACCGTGTCATCGTCCGGCTCCTTCAGAGTAGATGCACGTGTCCTCTCCATTTCCTACACCCTGGCAAAACATGCTTGCACGCACCTCGGGAAGCTACTCGCGAACATCCTTGCCGACTGGAACATCCGAAGTAATATCTTGTGTGTACGTGCATCCCCCCCCGCGCACTCTCCAATGTTGAGCTCACTTTGGACACAGCCAGGGGTGTGGCCCAGTGGTATGCTATCGATGATTTTTCTTACCATCGGATCGTGATTTGACCGAGTCGTTTACAGAGATGACCAACCTGGACCATTTGTCACCTGCGCTCTTGGCTGGGGCTGTTCCCCTTGGTCGTTCGGGAACGTTGGCTGAGATGGCGGGTCCGATCCTCTTTCTTGCTGGACGTGCTGGTGCATACGTCAATGGTGCTGTCTGGTTGGTCGACGGAGGAAGAGTGGGCCAGGTCGCTAGCTCATATTAATGCCAGGGTCATCCATCCATCTAGGCGCCCCAGGTCTGGATTTTTCTTTCTTTCTTGGGTTGTTGTCTCCCCATTTCATTCTGGTTTCGCGAACGATTAACGATGTCATTTTTTTTTCTTCTACCCGTGTCTATTCAAGGATGTACTATAAGCCCGTCATACTATCTGCTATTTCAGTCACTCTGAATCTGCTGTGCACTACATCACATTAATGCTCAATTTCCGTACTGTCACGCATTGCTGGTCATTCGAACCGATTTCATGAGGTACCGTAAGTAGTGTTCCAGCCTGTGATACGGTCCCGTGTGCATTCCATGCTTGGCCGAGTCTTACCACCTCTCACACGGTGGATCTTTAATTTATTGTCAGCAGATACGCCAGTACAATAGACCATGAGGCAGGAGTGCGTCAATGCGCCAAAGGTTGTACGTATACATAACGGAAGTGTTGGCAGCATGGCCCCTCCATCACCGAGGATAGGACAATTTTAACTCACGCTACAAAAAGGCGTGCATTACGCTGAAGAGTCTCCTTTGGAGTGGGCATACGTCGCCTCCAGGCGAGACTTTACGTAGTCCCCTGCAGTGACAACTTCGTACTTTGCTGGGTTGTCTTTGGTAACGCAGCCCGGAATAGGCTCGCGGGATTTTAGACCGCAGCGGAACCCATGGATGGGGAGACTCACCTCTAACTTCACGTCATAATCAGTTCCAAAAAATAGAGGCATCGAGTATCTTTCCCGTCCGGTGGTATTGATAGCACGGTGAAGGGTTGATTTGAACACATCATCTAAAGGAAAGTCGGAACTCTGTAAATAACTCAAAAGGTTAAGTTACTAGTCCAGCGGGCAAATTGATCTCCCAGACTAGAGACGGAATCATTCAATGAAAGTCATCACGTGAAATACGGTAGTTCATACTTGACGACAAGACACCCAGGAATAGGAATAGCATCGATCCATTCTTCGTTGGTACTCATCACCTGCAGGGCTGGAACATCGTCTTGCCAAAGAATAGTGAAACACTGATCCAGATGGTTCAGAGGAGAACCGTATTCAAGATGGCTGTTATGCATCACCTCATAGCTAGTACTGAGATGAGCAAGATGCGTCGGTGAAAGGATGACCAAACGTACTCGGTATGAGCGCCAATGCCTTGCACTCTGCCGATTGAACCGGCAGGCTGAGGGGGGTAGTGAAGCAAGCGCATGATTGCTGCCGGTTTGGTTACCTAGACGAGCGTACCTGTCGCGTGGAGACGTTTGACAGGGAGAATGAAACATGCCTTGTCGTCAAAGAAATTCTCTGGGAGATCTAGGGCCAGAGCGAAGAGAGGGAATAAAGATTGCCCGAGTTTGACGGCGGCGTGGCTGCAGGTCAACGGGTGATGAAGGCACTACAGCTGCGGCGCGAGAGGACATACTAGTAACTAAGGACGTCTTCGCGAAAGCTGGGGAGATGATTAGGCCACACGTTTACGCCGGTCATTGGACCAGATGCATATGACTGTGTGTCATGATATATAGATTCCCATCCGATGTCAAAGCCCTCGTGGAGATCCCCGATGTTATTCGGATTGGCATTTTCTCCGAGGAGGGGGGTGTACCCTTTGAAGTTGGGGGACCGATGGATATCCAGCTGATGGCTTGTTGACCGAAATACGAGAGAGCGCGCACACAACCCACCTCGATCTTTGCTTGGGGAGGGAGGGAAAAGAAACGCCTGGCACTGTTGACAGCAGCCTGCGTCACGGTTTCGGGTATGCCATGGTTCTTGACTTGTCCAGGTGGGTGGAATGTTCGGATCAACGAGGTTGCACTAACCGTAAAAGAAGCCGACGTTGACGCAGGCGGCGCGTATCTCCGCAGCGAGTGCGCGACGATTTGTCGCGTTCTTCAAGTCGCTGAAATGCTCGCGTCAAGGTGAAGGTAGGCGGAAGGAAGAGGAGGAGGAGGAAGACGTACATGATCGGGATGTGCATCAGTCCATTTATTTATTTATTTATTTTATGCAAGTAGTTGATATGATTGGTAGATGAATTGAGACTCCGCTGCGTCATGATTGGATTCGGCATTTCGGCATATTTAGTTGCTATTGTTTCCTGTGCGTCGTTCGTCGTCCTCATTGCACCACCTCTTCCGCCTCCCATCTTCTCTTATCTCCTAGACCGGCAGGCTCCGCTGGTCTCGTCTAGACACAACGCAGCACTCGTAGCAGATTCTTATCCCAGCTCTGCTAATAAGCCAACTGCGCTTGCCTCTAGCAAAGTCCGCAGGCTCGACGTCAGGACACCTTCTGTGAGACCTATATCTTGTACTCACCCCTTCCAACACACCCTTTCCACGTTTTCGCTCGGATCAGCAACAGCCTATCTCTCTTATCCATCCAACCCCTTCCTTCACCGCTAGCGGATCTTTCCCTTTCCACACTTTTTTCAGAACAGATATAATGGCAACGCTTCGTCCTCCTTCCAGCCCCTCTCCTTCCCCTCTCCACCCAGAAAGCGGTCGCTCCTCAAATACCGCACGCGCTTCCATGGGTCCTCGTCAGACGCTCGGCCCCGCATCGCCCCGTCCACCCGGCAGCAGTAGTGGTGCTCGTCCCACTAGCGAATTGCTCGGCAGCGCTTCCATGTTTCAGACACCAGAGTCTGAAGCCATTGATCAGTGGTTCGAAAATCTCCAAAATTATGAGGAAACCCTCGAAGATATGGCTGCCGCTTCTCTGGATGTCAACTTTAAAGAAGAATTGAGTGCAATCGAACAATGTGCGTTCATCTTTTCTCTTCAATTCTCGCTTCCACTCACTGTCTCGCAGGGTTCAAGGTGCTTTCTGAAGCAGAGAGAACTGCTGCTCTCTATAGCCTTTTGCAACAATCTACACAAGTCCAAATCAGGTTTTTCATCACCGTTCTCCAACAGATGGCCCGATCGGATCCAATGACCGCATTACTCAGCCCTGCAGTCGGAGGTAACTCATCCCTACACTTGACTGCAAATCTTACTTAGTTCATCGCACAGGTTCGATGCAGAGCCAGATGGAAGCCAAGCTCGTTCAGATGACTATAAAGTCACCATCGTTGAAGTCCCCTATGCCTTCGTCCCCTCGTGTATTCAGTGGCAGCCAGAACCGACAGTCACTCGCGCTTGATAGCTCTTCTGGATTCCTTTCCCCTGACTCTGCTGTGCTGGGATCCAACAACGATGCCGCCGCGACCCTTGCTCAACAAAGGGCAAAACTGAAAGCGAGCAATGCTGCACACCGCATCTCGGCTCCTATATTGGCTACTGCTAGCGGTGAAACTCGCACTTCATGGGGTTCCGCTCTCAGCCAAGTCGCCGAACAGAATCCCAATACTCCGCCACAGGAGATCATCATTCCCACCAACAATGGTTCGAGACCAAAGAGCACAGAATTTAGCGGTTCTCTCGGAACTCCTCGTGTGGAAGGCCTGTCTCCCATGGTTGGCGACAGCTGGGCAAGCAACGTAAATACACCACTCATTCCTATGTTTGGCAAAGATGGACAAGGCACTCAGAACCTTGATGCTGCAGCTGCCAAGTTGAACGATTGGAACGGATCCTCTTCCCGTGTTCCTCTCATGGCCGATCCAAAGTCATTCCGCCGTCCGTCCAAGGGAACCGGGAGCGCGAATGGGTCCGCTTCGGACGCTGCAGGCCAAAACAGCAACGTCTATGACAACGATGGCAATCTCATTTCTTCTCAGCCATCGGCCCAGCGCAAGAATGCCGCGCCAACTTCCATCGGCAACAATACGCAGTTTACTGGTGCTCAACAGGGGCAGTGGAATGGCACCAGGAGCCCCGCGTTACCTACCCCCAACAGGTTTGGCGAGGAGCCTAATACGTCATTGAACGGGCTAGGCATGGGTGGGTTCAATATGGCAGGGCTGGGTAGCCCTGGATTAGGGATGGGATTGCCGTCTGCAGGGTTGTTAGCGGGCATGAACCCACTGCAGATGAACATGTTGAATCTACAAGCACAGATGAACGCTATGGGGATGACACCCGAGGCACAGATGTTGGCGGCTCAGATGGCTGCAGGATTCACGCCGCAGAGCTGGTTGAGCCTGCAGCAGGCTGCGATGCAGGGCAACGGCAACGGTAATAACAACGGCAACAGGGGCCGCGGTGGCGGTCGGTCACCTGGGATTCCGAAGACAGGCTCTTCAGGTGGAAGCAACAATAGCGGAGGCGGGAGCGGAGCCAAGAAGGACGAAGAGGAGATCGACTTCGCGCTGCTGCACGATATCCCGGCCTGGCTCAGGAGCTTGAGGCTGCACAAGTATACACCGAACTTTGAGAAGATGAAGTGGCAGGACATTGTAATCCTTGACGATGCCGGGTTGGAGGCAAAGGGTGTAGCAGCGCTGGGAGCCCGGCGCAAGATGTTGAAGACGTTTGAGGTAGTTCGGAAAAGGATGGGGATTGAGACGCCCGCTGGGTACAATGCCGGTGAAGGGACCAAGGAGTGAAGACTCTTTTTGAATAGTGTTTTCCGACTCGCTAGTTATCTGTGTGGGCTACTATGTATTTGGCTTTATACTACCCAAAAGTGTAACATATTGTAGTGGGTATCTCCCACGATGGAGTGGAAGAAAGATATTTAAATCGTGCGTTTGAACGCAGATACTGATAGCTGTTGCGCACGACCGTCTCCAACAGTCTCTCTCTTTGTAGTGAGTCTGGTTTTGCTCGACCGTCTGACATATCTCATCGTTCGAAGCACTACCATGCATCTGGACCGTGGACCATCGCCTCTTCGTCCACCCATTCGTGGTACGACCCCGTCTCACAGGCGTTTCGAAGCCCTCCTGTCCGTCGATAGTGACGTCCATCCCGTCATTCACGCTGGCAGAGTTGCGGTCATCACCGGTGCTGCGAGCGGCATCGGGAGGGCTGCCGCCATCGAACTGGCAAAGTGCGCGGCCGTCGCTCTCCTTTCCCTACCGCCAGTGCTGACACAGTACGCCTTATCGCCCCCCATTGGTTGCCCGTGTCATTGTCCTGCACGGGACACAGGGCGGGCTTGAAAATTGCGCTCGCTGATATCATGGAGGATGAGCTCGCCAAAACTGGCAGAGAAGTGGCGGCCGTCGTAGGGGACGCCAATGTCCTTATCATCCCCACCGATGTCTCCAAGATCGGCGATGTGCAGCGCCTGCGTGACAGGATTTATGAAGCCTGGGGAGAGGTGAGCTCTTTTTGCCACAAGGCCTTTAAATCGTCCTCAAACTGCGTTCATCTTCCAATCAGGTCGCCGTTTTGTTGAACAACGCCGCCATCGGCCCAGACAGTAAATCCTGGGAGCTGCTTGATAAGTGGCGAAGCACGTTCGAGGTCAACGTTTTCGGGTATGCCTTGCCTTGCTCGAACACGCGTTCTCGCGGCTGAGGTTGGTTTATTTCAGAGTTGTCAACGTGCAGCAAACCTTTGTGCCCGTGCGTCATGCTACGCCACATTCATGGTAGTGGAATAACGATTTTATTCCAAGTCGATGTTACACCAAGAAAACCAGGCGATGGTGATTAACACGGGCTCCAAGCAAGGGATCACTAATCCTCCGTGGGTCCCCCCGTTTCCAATCCAGATATTAATGACAGGTTAAATATATTGTGAAACGTTAGAGGCAATCCGGCATACAATGCCACGAAAGCGGCGGTAAAGAGTCTGACAGAAGGATTGGCGTATGAATTGCGCGAACGGCCGGCGTGTAATGTCACCGCACACTTGTTCATGTGAGTTCCGTTCGCTCGGAATTCTCTTCCCCTCAAAGTTGTACGGAAATAATGTGTCTGTCAGTCCTGGATGGACGTTTACAGGTCTGACGGCACGCTCCGGGGGCGCGAAGCCAGCAGGTGCTTGGAGTGCGGAAGAGACGGTTCTTTATATGCTCGACCACGTTCGCTTGGGGGAGTTTTACATACTCTGCCCTGATAACGAGACGCGACGGGAGGTGGACCAGCTGCGGATTATGTGGGGTGCGGCTGATGTTGCCGAAGGGAGGCCAGCACTCAGCCGATGGCACAAGGATTGGAAGTCGTTGTTTGAGGAGTACATCCGGGATGAGCTGGCTGAGATGCAGTGAGACGAGGCACGGATGATACCGAGAATGAAGGTCACGAAGAATGCAACTGTCAAACGCTGTATCATGATGTTTGAATGCCGGTCTGCGGTTTGATCCTTTTTTTTTCTTGTTTTCAAAAACAAGAACCATGAAGTAGTTGGAGCATCACCGGGGCTGCACGGGCGTATTATTGAGTCCGGATCTTAGCCAGCAGGAGGGGGGGGGGGGGAAATACGTATTATACAAGATGTTGCCGACGCGGGGAATCTCGCAGACAAGTCACGGATCTTGCGCTCCCCGGTCTCCGTCTAGCCCCGCGTATAAATATTTGACTGATCTCCCCGCACACTTCATCCTCTTCCATTCGACATGTCTTTCACTCCCCCACTCCATGACGGGCCCTATGGTCCCAACGGCACATCAAAGGCCAGCAGCGAGGCATCCCTGCAACGCGTCAAAAACCTCCCCGGATACACCACCCCAGTATTCAAAGGAAAGGAAGAACAGCGCGCAAAGGTCCAAGCCATCGTCGCGGCAAAGGTTGGTCCTAATCATCGATATATCTTTGTTCTATTTTCATCCCCATGCTAGGGTTTCATCCCCCGCGAGCTCGCCGCCAACGAGGTCAACTGGTTCTACCTGCACCTCGGCATCGACGACACCTACTTCCAGAACGAATCGCCATCCGTCATCTCGGATCACATCATCGCCCTCTTTGGCGCCAAGGTGCTCGCGTTCACCAAACATGACCCGACCAAGCTTGTCATTGATCTCGAGCGCATCGACGAGAAAGGAAACGGCGCTACTTTTATTCACACCAGCCCTCCCGGGTTGACATCCACAGAAGGCCCCGGGGCTACCTGTGAAACAAGGTGCTTGTTCATCCATCACGTCTCTCATCCTCCACTCACTCTCCTCAGAATCGATGCCTTGTTCCTAGACAACTCGATCCCAGCCAACTGTTTTCGTCTCGAAACGTTCCGCGCTGCCGGTTCCATTTCCGTGACTGCATCGCAGCAACTCCGTTGCTACTTTGTCACAAAGTGTTGCTTCCCTGCCGAACGTCCCCCGTCATCTCACACTGATGGTCGCACTGATATCCGGTCGGTCTCCGATCCGGTCTTTCTCGAGAAGGCTAGCGAAAACACCCTCGAGATCTACCAGAAAGTAATGTGGCAGGTCGAAAGCCGTTATGGTCCTGTCATGGAAGTCTTCGAGGTCGAGGGTACCCGCGAAAGGCGTCTCGTCATCGGCTATAAGATGGGCGGAACTTCTCGGTTCTTCAGGTATGCTGTCACTCCCAATTCGCGTTTCGTACTCATCGAACCCTTCACAGTGCTCTTTCCAACCTTTACCATTACTACCAGCTCTACTCGTCGCGCAAGTATGTCGAACAGTTCTCCAATGGCATCACGATTATATCCTTGTATCTCAATCCCATGCCCAACTCCACTGCTCCGCCGATTGAGAGCTCGATCTTCCAAGTGATGAAGGAAGCCTCACTGCTCTATTGCCTTCCTGGCAACCCATTCTTTCTCAATCCAGAGAACTCGAACCATGCCGTTCAGGAGGCCACGTATGCCTGTGGGTATCTCGCCTAGTCGACACAACACCAGTCTAACTACTTGTATCATCAGACTGTGGTTGGGTCTTTGCACAACATTTTTGCAATCGTCTTGGGTCTGCATATCTCCAATTGAGGAACCTCTTAGACGAGTCCAACTCTGCTCATGCCGAGGTTCTCAATGACATCAAGAGGCGTTTCAGAGAAGAGACTTTTACGCGGGAGAGCATTGCCCAGGTCATCCACGCTCATTCGGAACTGGTGGGTGTGTCTGAAACTCATCGCGAGACTCTTCTCAAGGTTTTGTAGATACGCCTACTCTACGTCAACTTTGCCATGGTCCATTATCCTGCCGTTGACGATGAATCGCTCAAGTGGGTTGACAGCCATGATCCTTTGGAGCGATTATCTGACTAGCCATATCAGACCTACCCTATCATACCAGCGGTTGCAGAATACTCAGCCTCTCACAGATGAGGAATTGTACGACAAGATCAGACGCACAGTTCCCAACAAACAGGATTTGCAAGTGCTCGAGAGTTTTTTGGTTTTCAACAAGTACGTGTGCCATTTGTTTCGTGATATTGGTCTCGTTGATTGCCATGGCCCCCAGGCACGTTCTGAAGACAAACTTCTATCAACCAACCAAAGT
The DNA here is from genome assembly GCA_003316335.1 of Hemileccinum impolitum. NCBI lineage: Eukaryota > Fungi > Basidiomycota > Agaricomycetes > Boletales > Boletaceae > Hemileccinum > Hemileccinum impolitum. The sequence continues at coordinate 213,795 of QFEQ01000247.1, forward strand.
CGCTCTTTCATTCCGCCTTGCACCAGATTTCTTGCCGGAAGTAGAATACCCAACGAAGCCATTCGGCATGTTCTTCGTTATTGGGAATGAATTCCGTGGTTTCCACATCAGATTCAGAGATGTCGCTCGCGGCGGTATTCGTATCGTTATGTCTAGAAACAAGGAGTGAGTCGGGCCCGTTGAAACCTTGTAAACATCCTGACCGTCTGTTCCGCAGGAATTACTCCATCAATCAGAGGTTGTTGTTTGACGAGAATTATGGTTTGGCTTCAACACAATCATTGAAGAATAAAGATATACCTGAAGGAGGTGCCAAGGGGACTATCTTACCCTCGTATGTTATTCGCATTTATTCATGCATCGGGAATTAAGCATCATCACTGTTCAGCCTCGGAGCCAGCCCAAGGCTTTGCTTCGAGAAATACGTAGACGTAAGTCAACATGGGTTTCTCCTGCCACGTTTCTAACGAATAGTTGCAGGCCGTCATAGATTTGTTGATACCTGGGCAGACACCTGGAATCAAGGAACGTCTGGTTGACCTTTACGGTAAACCTGAACTACTCTTCTTTGGACCCGATGGTTTGTTTTCTTCCTTCTCCCGTCCATGTTCCGTAGTGACGAGCCGTTCCAGAGGGTACTGCAGATATGATGGACTGGGCAGCATGTAAGTACACTGTCCGCCCTTTTAGTCCGATGATTCTGATATTTCCGTAGTACATGCCCGTCATCGCGGTGCAGAGACGTGGTGGATGTCGTTTACCACTGGAAAGAGCGCCGAGCGCCTTGGCGGTGTACCTCATGATACGTATGGAATGACTTCGCTGTCGATCCGACAATACGTACTGGGTTTATACAAGCAGCTTGGCCTCAGAGAGAAGGACGTAACCAAGGTCCAGACAGGTGGCCCTGGTGAGTTGACTTCATGTGACTTCCAGGGGACTTCTGACCAACGTTGCATGGTACAGACGGTGATCTTGGCTCGAGTACGTAGACGTGTTCATCTCATGATCAGACCCTCACGAGAACACACAGATGAAATCTTACTCAGTTCAGACAAGACTATCGTAGTTATCGATGGCAGTGGTGTTCTCGCAGACCCTGCTGGTATCAATCGCGAAGAGCTTGTACGCCTTGCCAAGTTGAGGGTGCCCGTCGCCAACTTCGACAAGTCCAAGTTGAGTAAAGACGGATACCTTGTCAAGGTCGAAGAACAAGATATCAAGCTGCCATGTACGTAGCTGGTCGAACTCCTGTCCCAAGTTTCACTAATGGCAGCTAATGACAGCTGGTGAGGTTGTTCTGGATGGCACAGATTTCAGAAATGGGGCACATTTCAGGTTCAAGGCGGACTTGTTCGTGCCTTGTGGTGGGCGCCCTGAGGCTGTCAACATATCCAACGTCGCTGCGCTGTGCGACACTGAAGGCAAACCTCACTTTAAGTACATTGTCGAGGGAGCAAACTTGTTTATCACACAACAAGCGAGGCTCCATCTGGAGAAACGCAGGGTCGTTTTGTTTAAGGATTCTAGCGCCAACAAGGGTGAGCCGTATTCTCTGTCCCATGGTCGTCCATATCGACCTCCTTTTCAGGTGGTGTGACCAGTTCGTCACTGGAAGTTCTTGCCGGTCTTGCCCTATCAACTCAAGAATACGTTGATCTCATGATCTTCAAGGATGGAAAGCCTTCGGAATTCTATCAGAACTATGTCAAGGATGTCCAAGCCAAGATCACTGAGAACGCTGCCGCCGAATTCCAATGTATCTGGCGCGAGCATGCTCGCCTTCAAGGATCAAAGCCACGGACGCAGATCTCCGATGAGCTTTCGAGTTCACTCAACAATCTCCAAGCCGAGCTTGAAAGTTCGGACCTGTTCAATGATTTGCCAAGTAAGAAGGGTGTCATGCGCAGAGCCATTCCGAAAACATTGGTCGATCAGATTGGCCTGGACACCTTGTTCGAGAGGCTCCCGGAGCCATATCAACGTGCTCTGTTTTCCAGTTGGGTTGCATCGCACTTTGTAAGTTTTTTACACGATTCTGCTATATTCATGCTTGAACCCTTTTCCCGTAGATCTACAAATACGGTGTGAATGGCTCGAGTGTAGACTTTTTCCACTTCGCTCGTGATCTTGCCATTTAAATGGGTCGTTGATTCACGATGTTTATCCTAGACACTGAAACTTGATCTTTTTTTCTCAAAGAAAAGTCTACATGTTCGCCAGATTAGCCATACGACCGAACTTTGTGGTCTAGTATGCTGCGACATCTATTATAGCTGGCGGACGTGATCCTCCACTCACGTCACCACTTGTATTTTCGAGATCATGATCAATTACTGTAAATGTTTAGAAAGATGGCCCACTGGATCACCCGAGAGAAAACACAACTATCTACAACGTAGGAAAACGTGGCTATGCTGAACCTTTGAGTCAAATGAGGCGTGCAGTCGGGTGGCTGTGCTGATGATGTAGGGTTAACGGTTAGAATCAGAACATAACCCATCTGGTGTGTCTGTTCCCGACTTGGCAGGCACTGGCCAGCTTCTCGGCTCGCCACAAACGATCAGAGAAAATCGTGCGTCGGGCAGTGAATATAATAGTGACACAAGCAAGAAAACAAATGGCCCAACTTAGCCATGCGCGATCGGATTGAGGGGACCAAGCGTGAAACGGGCAACTTGGGGCGCGCTCGGGACAGGTAGTTGCGATCCGGCCAGGGCTGGGTTCGAAGGCGATGAGTCCGTTCAAGCGGGCTCACCCCGCTCCACTTGCTAATCTCTATTGACAGGCGGATCCAGACGTATGGAGCAGAGCAGGAAGAGTCCGAAAAAAGTACGATGAATGGAGCCATTCCACAGGGCAAGCAGTGTTGAGCTACTATTTTTGAAAAGAATGGAGTGGCAAAGATCTCCCAGGAAACAATGCTATTAGAACGTACTACAGACCCTCGTCGTACAATTTACGGGTTAGAGCGACGTAGAACCGCTCCAAGTCAAACTTGGTTGCTGGTTCGTTCTTGACCATGTTCTTGGGCGGTGACTTTTCTTTCGCGGGCAATGTATATCCTGGTGTGGGAACATGATCCACAATCCAATCAAACACTGCAGAGAGCTTGTCCGTTGATGCCTTGACGACTGGATCATTGCGACTGTCTTGGCTCCTTCGTTCTGTTTCCCCGTTTCCCGGCGAAACGATGCCCGTGGCCTGCGCGAGCTCAAGTCCGCTCTTCTCTTGCTTCCTCCAGGCACCAATGAACCTGGACCAGTCCCCTAATGCCCAACTCTCTCCAGCGATGCGGTTTGTAATGTTGCCTATCCCCGACGGCAACTCCACGTTCATCTCCATCCCTTGCGCACCCCTTATTTCCCAATGATCACAATTATCTAGGGTACCAAGAAACTCTCCCCATCGGGCACTTTGGACGGTCACCAGTCCATCGTTTCCCCACTCGTTCTCTTGTTCCCATGGTGGGATGCTTGAAGTGTATGATGTATTTGCGGCTGTTGCTTTCAGTCGTTCCCTGGCTTTCCTCTCGGCGTCGTCCAGGACCATTTTTGGAAACCAGAGTGGATGCCAGATGTTCATCTCCTCAATGCGCGAAGCAACGCTGAAGTACTTGACACGAGGATCGTCGGGCGTCGACGGGTTGAATACATCATTCAGGAAGGAGGTCGTCAAGTTTGCGTATGCGGGTGAATCGATGAGCGAAAGGAGGAGGGTGGTAAAAGAGGAAGGAAGGGTGGATAGCGATAGACGGAAGGCCATCTCGCGCTTCTCGTTCGTCCCATTTGCGCGTGCAGATGATATCGGTTCTAGTTGGGTTGGCTGTTCCGCATCGGTTGCCCGTTGATGCGCGAGTTCGTATTGTCTGCGTCCGAGACCGAGATATTGCTGATATTCCGTCCGTGCACTTTCTCAGTAAGATGAGTGGAAAAGGCTTACCGCACACCAATCCATAAAATGGCTTCCGCGGTGGGGCGTGCTTATGGAAGTCAACGATAGAGGGACATACTCGGTTGGGCGAGTGTGGGTGATCAAATGGCGACAATCGAGTCCACCCATGGAATGGGCCATGAGATTGATGCCTCTCCCGTGCGCTTTATGTTGAAGGATGCGATCAAGATTTTCTGCTCTCGAGGCAATAGAACCTGTTCTTTGGAAATGATGAGGCCCCGGTATAGTGAGCGTGTGTTATATCATCTTACGCAGGTACACCCGTGACTATAACTTTGGCGCCAAGCTTGTCTTTCAAAATCGATAATACTGAGGACCAATAATGTAGGCGTAGGCTAGGAAATGCCGCAGGACCCCTCACATCGAATCCATATAAACCTGGAAGCGTGTCAAGCAAAGGGGGTTAGAATGAAGAGATGTATACCGTGGCAAAGGACGATAGGATAACGCGGGGCTCTAGCTGGGTCAAAGAGTGTGGGGTTGTTCATTAAACGATGGATAGTATCCTGAGATTCTGTGTTTCTGTGAGGGGGTGGGGGTAGGGAAGGTTGCTCATCGGGCGGATGAGACGGAGACTCAGATGGGACTTGGCTGGAGTGTATGGAGAAGGAGTAGGCAGATATGAGCCATGACCAGGCAGATTGAGATGTGTTGATTGTTGAGATGACATTGACGATACGGCGAAAGAGGACGACGAGGTGGACTGGCAGCGAGATGTTCATCTTGAACCCATCTCGCCAAACTTACGTAAATCATCAGTGCCACGAGTTCAAGCTCAACCTCTTTCCTGTGGACTATCCAGATGGCCTTACAACGCGTAGGGCACGGATACAAGCACAGAAGGTGGTCTTTAACAAAACATGTCGAGACGACATCTCAGTACAAGTCTAAACAGTTGGATCTTTGCAAGGATCGTGAGCAAGTCAGGTGACCTTGGGCTTGTAAGTATCACTGCGAGCATAATCTGCTTTGGACGACACCCTCGATGTCCCGCAAGAAGGTGCTTCTCTCAGAGCCCATGGAGGAGGCCGCAGTTACACAAAACGCCACAAACAATGATACGCGTCCTCAGCGACCAGCAAGAGAGCGTCTCAAAACTTCTATCCTGGAAGAACTCTGGTCAATCTGGCGAGCTGACCCACGCGTACCTTCGATCAAATCCAGGCGACTATGGGCAATCTCTCACCATGCAAACCCTCGTCTGGTCGACAACTGGTTCCTACGCAGAAGGACGTGCGCGAAAAAGGCGGGGAAACCGATACAAGACGGCTCGTATGATCTTCCTCTCGACACCTCGATTCCACCAAAACGAGAGCAATCCGAAAACCCAATCGAACTTGAACTCGAAGCCGTCCCTGACTTACCCTCCGATGATACGCTCGCATATCCCCCTGATGTTGACGACTTGAACGAGATGGAGGTTTCTTCTGACACTGCTTTTGATGAAGATACGCTTATAGGATCGAAAAGACCTCAAACACCCGCATATATGGAGGTCTGGGAACAACACTTCGAATCGAAACCGAGGTTTGACGTCATCATTCTCTCGTTCACCGTTGACTTCCTTTGCTATCAGTACCGCTAATCTATATGCTGCACAAGATCGCGATACCCTTTTCGACAACAATTCCTTCCCCATCTGCAACCAAGAACGGGGAAAGCCGTTTAAATTTTCGTGTATTCTTTGCTCGTCCGAGTCGGCCCAAGGTCCCTTTGAACGAACCTGCATATATGTGCCGCTCTGACACACAGGCACCGCAGGCGTGATCCAACATGACTCTAGCACAATGTCCGATTCGAGAGAGGACTCGGTCCTACACTCACGTCACGACTCTTCTCCCTCCACGCTTTGGGAGCTCTCCGCCATCCCGTTCTCATTTCGCACACCGCCCGCTGTCCCTCCTGGCAATGCCTTCAGCCATCAAAGTGTGGATAACTGGACGACCGTCGAGGACGAGCTAGCGCGTCTTGTACATGATGGGAAACTTGATTTTTCTTTTCTTGATGTCCCACACCTCACCTGCATGGAATTGATCGATTGAGCTTGATCCCCCACTTGTTTGTCCATCTTTGAATTCCATGTCGTTTATACGTGCGTGTGATGCTTGTTCAATTCAATTGTCGTTCCGTCGATCTTGATGTTTTACTAACCTTAGGTGAGTGGACCGTTTTTTTTCAGTGCCTGACTCTGCACATCCGAATAGGCCTTGCTGGTTTCAAAATTGGCTTGTCGGATTTCTGGAGATACGGGATCCTGCCCATCTAACGTCCCAAGCGTAGGCATAAGCCAAGCATGCGGTTCATAACAGACCTGTCGAGCTCTTGGATCGCACAATGACTCGTGCTACGGCCAATCAGCCCAATCTCGGAGGGACAGCATCCGACATCGTCGTCGGTAAAGTCGCTGTAAGTCCTAATCCATGGATTCAGTTTCACGAGTTGATATCTTTTCTTGCTATTCGCATGGCCTCATGTCTATGACGTGGGTAACATACGTTCCAACGTCATGTCACCCAGGGCGCCGCGCCGACGAGGCTTTCCATCTGGAAACCAAAACCTGTCATTGTTGAACAGTGCTTTGAGGCCATCAAGGCAGGTATCAATGCGTTGCCAAGATGTTCCTCGATGGAGGCGAGAGTATCGTCATGATCACCCAAGACAGTCCTAAATTGACTGGTTCTCAGGTGTTGACAAGACATTCCTGTCCATCAAAGTGGGGAGCATCATCGAGGTTCTCCCTTTCCACGCGTCGATGATCATTCACTCCAGGGTGGGGTCAAAACTGATTTGCTTCAGTGCCGCCGCGTAGATCCCGCCGTCCCCGTGGAAGAATCCATAGCGACCCTTGCAAGACTCAAAAGCCAAGGAAGTTGGACCACATTGAGATGTCTGATTGCAGCGCAGAACCTTGCGTCGGGGACACAAGGCTGTTACAGGTTTCGATCCTCGCGCTGGCATTTTAAGTCTCTTTGTAGATCCATCCGGTCAGCGTTGTGGAGATTGAAGTTAGTCCTTTCTCATATGAGCCGGAAGGGAGCATAGTAAATTGATCACGCGCCTAGTCATCGCTTCTGCGAAAGAACTTGGAATTGCAGTTGCTGCTTACTCGTGGGGTCGCCTTATCACTGTCTGCACGCATGTTCATAGTAGAATTTCTACAGGCCGCTTGGGAAGGGCTTCCTGACAGGTCAGGTCAAGAAACTCGAGGGTTTACCCGGTGTGCAGCGCCATATCTCTCACTTGCAGCAATCGACTGATCAGACGATTCATGCCATCACTTCTCTCTGTTTCACGAAGACGTGAATTTCAGTGTGCACATGGGGTTTTCCGATTTTCACAAATACATCGTCCTCTGGACTTCAGTCACGATATCCCCATAGTCGACGCCTTCGCCGAAATTGCTAATAAGAAGAATGTCACGACGATGCAACTTGCATCGGTTGGGTCAGCTCACTTGGCCCGCTCATTATTCCTCTGCCCGAATCCTGGTATGACACTTTTCCACTGGAATAGCGACCCGTTCAACTAATTGCGTGCTCCCAGACACGCCGAACGTACCCTCAAGGATCGTTCGGGAGGTGATGTCATGTTTACAAAGACGGAATTGCAAGAGATCAAGTCAGGGGTGAAAGGGACCAGATATCGCAACACTATTGGGCACTGGCACGAGCATCCCCCAAGCGTCCAATTGTACCATGATTGTACAGATAAATTACGCGAGTGTTAAGTGGTAGGGGTCGTGTGGACAGAGTGATCACTCTGTTGTTCTTGGATGCAGAAAGACTACCAACGTCTGTGGGTGACAGCATGTGTGATGAAGCTAAACATCGCCATTGCGACCAAGCATCCCGCCTGATGCTAGATACTATGTACACGACCGGCCGGCTCAGCGACGGATAGAACGCTCTCTCAAGGTAATGTTTCCGCGTCTACTGGAAGGGCACTGCATAAGTGCTAGCCTGAGCTCCCTCCTAAACCTAGTACTGCTGACCACGTCAGCTTCGATCTACACCTATGCTATAGTACTTACGATGGAGACGGAGTCAATTCCAACTTGCATATCCTATGATCACTTTCTCTTCGCCATCTGCACAGTCAGATTGTCGATATATATTTGCAGCGTAGCATTCTCGGATGTGAGCTTGTCGACGTCGGCTTGAACGCTATGCACGCGCGTTAAAAGCGCTAGCGGGAAATCGAACGAGCGAAGACATCCTACTGAGGGTGTGACCCACCTTCAAGGTCGCTCTGCGCGGCGGTAATATCTCTGTAGACAGTGTCAGAGCGCGCTTCTGCACAGATTTCGCAAGCGGGAATCAAGGCACCGTACTTGAGTACCTGCTCTTTCCGGATCGCGTCTTTGACTATGTCACTCGGTTCTACTTTGGAGGTTGCCCAGGCAGCGCTCTCTTCGAAAACATTGAGCGTCATGGACGGAATGTTGCCAGTGAAAGGTTGATGGTAATCTGCAAGATCGAAAATTAATAAAAAAAACTCTCTGGCGGGGAGTCGAACCCCGCTCTCCCGCGGCCTTGTACTTGTACATGACAGGCGGGTGTACTATCCGATATACTACCAGAGACATGATACGATGGAAACAGGTCCAAACAGACCATGATGTTGCAATCTTCGCTACGAAACCTCGACTAATTATGCACGCACTCTGCTAGCACGAGGGGTCAAAATCAAGGTCTACTTGGAATACACCTTCTGGCCCAGCTGGAAGTCGCCTCATTCGCATTTAACAATGGGTCCAGCGGCTGGAGCTTCCAGCTACGCCCGGTGCCATTCGACGGAGGATACATAGCAACCGCTGCCAGTGACAAGTAGGTATGATATGGATCTTGAAATAGGTGTCAGTAGTTCTTCAAACAGAAAATGTTACAGGAACTTCTGACCGGGATGTTCCTTTGGCGCCTTGGAAATACCGCCAAATTTGAATTGGCAGGACGCTATAAATTTGCAAAGCGACCATTCACACACGAACTCTCGCACTCCAAGAACCTGACAATATTTCAGGGGACGAAAGACGGCGACGAGAGCATCAAACTTACAGATAGCGAAGCACCACACCAGAAGGAATAGCAAGCATCCGCTTCCTTGTTCGTTCGCCCACAGTAGCCACCCGATGATACATGATTTTGAGTTAACCATCGTATGGTCTGCTTCTTCTCGCTGTCGGTGAGGTAGGAGCCTTTACTGGCAAGGAACATCGACGCTAATGCGCAATACGTAGGACCCCCTAAATTTATTAGAACCAAAAATAGGCGTTGGAGTGCAACATACCTGCAGCCTCAGCGAAGGGGACCTGGCCGTACCCACCTTCATAAGACTGGAGTGACCATCCGTTAACAAACGCGTGCAAGTGGAGGAAGATCACATACTCTACAACTCGCGATGTATTTCAATGCAGGCTCGATCCGTACACCCGACCAATCGTTCAGCATGCTACTAATCGCAAAAGCGCAGTAGGTAGTTCGCGTATCGGCATCTCCTCCGTAAGGTTCAGAGGAGAAGCTGGAAAGTATTATTCTTGGTCACCGGAGTATGGGCGGACGTTCCAGTTTACAAATGCTCACCTCCCATCTTCGTTCTGGCAAGCTTGCAAGAATCTGATGATCCCTGGACGATCTAGATTGGAGAAATCATCGCGAAGTATCGCGAGCGACAGCAATGCGGTGTATGTCAAGATGACATGGGGAGAGTTTTCAGAACTCTCTGAATACAAATTAGTCTGGCCAACTTGTCAAAGGTTGCTCGGTCTGAATGACGAAAACACCGCATACTGGCTCTACATTTGTGGTCATATAATTCCCTGGCCGGAAACCAGTACCACATGGTCCCTCTGGGAGATGAATGTTGTCGATTCTCAGGAACCGTGTGGTGATGGAGTTACTTACGGATCTGCTGTGTCCATATCCACTGCCGCCAGCCCTCCTTGTCTGATACGTTCGTACTCTCGTCTGCAAACTGGCCTGTTAGGTCCAAGGACCCTAGACAATAGAAGACCAAGGCCAATCTATCACATGATTATTATAGATTGTCCAAAGATCACCAGCAAACGTCGCACTTGGATGGATCGATGTCAACCTGAGAGCCTGGCAATCCAAGCAGACACCTGTTACAATGGGTTGCGTGCGTGCGTGTCGTTAGCGGTGGCAAAGAGTCCATTGCGGCATCGAGTGTATACCGGTTGATCAGTAGTTTTTAGAAGGATGATCCCGCGCGGACTTGTAATTTCTCCCTCAGGTCAGGCTCGGTTATCTAATCTGGTTTTAATCAAGTTACTACTAGTACTTGTAGTACTAGGTTGAAGTGAGGCACGAACGTAAAACGTAGTACAAGGTCTTCGGACAAAGTGTGACTAAGCCAGAGCTTTCACTCTTCGTCCTCTCCATTCTCCTCGCCGTCTCTTGCCCCACTCAGCCTGCTCGTCTCACCCTCCTCTCCTCTCCCCCTCGAACACTCATTCTCGGCGCCTCGCAGCTCCCCTACTGGGGCCTGGAGTGCACATGTCTGACAGAGCAAACCCGTTCCGCTGCCAGGCGTTTCCCTCCCGCCCGCGCAGCTCCGGTCTCGCTCTCATGCACTCATTCCAGGCCGGCAAGCGCTTCCGCGCTTTCACCCATCTCTCACCCTCTTTCTTCCGTCACTACCAGTAGTAGCTCCCCACATGTAGACCACTTGCCCATACCTTTGGACTAGTCCCACAAAGTCCAAAGAGTGGAAACTACATGCGAACTTGAACCAACGGGGTAATCTTGACCATCTCCCTCGTTCCGGAACTGCTCGCAAAAGTCCCCCCAACAGGTTCCATGCCAATGGCGTGCTGCCGCTCTAAATTTACTGGCTTGGATACGCAGATTCCCAATGTCGACGTGTGGTGTGAACTAAGATCATATATAAACACTTTTAAAAGGTCTCGAGTCACTGACCTCAAAACAATGGCGGTTTATATTTCCCTGTTGAGCCAATCCATTCCTCCCAAGCCAAAATTCAACGCCAGTGATGTTCCAGATCTGACCGGCAGGGTCATAATCGTGACGGGTGCCAACACCGGTATTGGCAAGGAGACGGTCAAGGTGGGCCACACTCTTGCATTTGAAGAGTTGTGGGGAGACGATTCCGTTAAATTTCGGGTAGGTGCTGCTCCAGCACAATGGAAAGGTGTACATTGCTGCCAGGGATCAGGTCAAGGGCGAGGCTGCTATACAAGAGCTCAAAAGCACCATCGGAAAAGAGGCAGTTTTCCTCAAACTTGACCTCGGAAACCTCAAAGCTGTGAAGAAGGCTGCCGAAGAATTCTTGAGGTTTAATTTATCTGCTCATGAAGGTGTTTTGCATGGTAATTTTGCGACAGCAAGGAGACTCGGTTGGATGTCCTCATCAACAATGCGTCAGTATAATCAACCGTTTACTGATACGCCCCCTTACTTATGTGAGGATTTTTGAATCGTCAGCGGTGTTATGTTCCCTCCCATCACCAGCTTGACATCGGACGGTTATGACCTTCAGTTTGGTACCAACGTCCTGGGTAGTATAATATCTTTATGCCTAAGACCATTTCTTACTGAGGAACACAATGAACAGGACATTACTACTTCACCAAGCTTTTATTGCCATTGTTACACTCATCTGCCAAGACATCGCCAGATGGAAAGGCTCGAATAGTCACAGTGTCGTCTTCCGCACACACGTTTGGCTCTTTGAACTTTGAAACGTTCAAAGACACATCTGCTCGTAAGAAGCTCTCGCCCTTCAACTTGTACTGCCAGAGCAAGTATGTGAGTGGGGCGTATGAATATTCTTTTCGACGGCTTCTAAAGAGAGAATACATAAAGGGCAACGTTGTGCTTGCCTCAGAACTCGACAGGAGGTACAGAAATGAGGGTATTGTGTCTATCTCTCTGAACCCGGGGAATATACGCTCTGATTTGCAGAGACACATGGGGTCGATCTCTCGCCGTATTATGGTAGGAATTCTGTGTTGATCCAAAGAGAACAAACCCACTCATGAAACTACAGCATTTGGGGTTGTATGATACCGCACACGGGGCTCTCACGCAGTTATATGCCAGTACCTCCCCTGCGGCTGCGGATCTTGGAGGAAAGGTGGGACACTACGGCATTTGTATTTTGCATGACATTGAGAAATGTCATCAGTATCTCGTTCCATGGGCCAGGGTTGGGCCGTCTCGTGAAGACGTGCGTGATCCCGAAGTTGGACAAGCATTATGGAATTGGTGCGAGGGGCAAATCAAGGATATTTAAGGATCCTCAAGGACATTCGGGCGTAAAGAACTCGGGTCGTTCCGAGTCCGCCTAGTGCATTCTGTATGAATCTGGGCAAGTCTTCTGTCAAGGACTTCCATCGGGAACCGTGTATACAAATCCTGATTGGCGTGTCCCCGTGCTTGGTTTGTCTTGGCGCCATAATGATTGCGCCAGGGATCAAGGGCATGAACACCCGACTTCTGCACCCAATACCACTCGCTGATCCCCGAATGAAGCTGGCACACATCCCAGAACTTTGCCCCGGTACTATGACTGTAATCACTACCACCCGTTGTATCCTCGTAGCCAGGAGTTCGCGAGGGGACCATGGCGGGATATTCTCCCTGCTTATTCCGGTTCGCTGGATGATCTGATGTTCGAGCACTCACTTTGCTAAATATCTCTTGGTCCTGAAGTTGCTTGCCCAGAAGATTTCGTGCCTTATCCGAACCATCGTGGGAGTCGCTTGTGAATTCTGTCAGCGTTTATGCACAAGAGTATTTATACGAGTTCAGAGTGCGGGCTTTCAAGCGCTTTAAAGAATGCGGCTAAGTCGACTTGCATTTTGTACTCTTCCGTGATTGCCCTTTTCTAGAAACGAGCTCTGGGACGTTCAGTCAGTCCCAGACGATATCGACTCGATCAAGGTGAGAGTAACCAAGAGACGAAAGCTCGAAGAAGGTTATTTCTGAGCTCGATCATCCAAAAGCATCTGATTCATGGAACGAAATGCATGACAGCGGCTGCTCAAGTATGTGACATTCTCACATTGATGGGATGCAAAGGAGTTCAAGTTCAGGCATGTGAATAAGTTGGGTGGGATCCATGATTGCAATATGACAATTCCAGACGTACGAGATGCTTTATAGTTTCTGCCTCGCCAACAGAGAGAGCAGTTCCGAGGTGGGAGAAATACACCCATGTTTTACGCTCATTTCCGGCACCCTCGGGACAAAAGTGATCAGCTGTGATAGTGGTGATCAGAAAGATCAACGTCCAAGTCACTTCTGCTTGTCATATTGGAAATTATAGGTTTATGTGTTCCGGCCACGGGTTCATATGGCGCCACGAAAGGTCTTGGTTAGCTGAGGACGGAACATGGCACTTACGTCGCGGATGTTGATTTGATACACGATTGAAGCTACGTACTTGTATTCTGGGCTGGGTGGCCCTAACGCTAATAGGAACTGGACTGGAAGGGTTGATTGTAGCTTCTAAGTAGTTCATTATCTGTGATTATGAATTCTCTGTCTCGTCAACGATTGAATTGAAAGGTCAAACCTACTGACTGTTGCTTGTGAATAAAGTCGGCACCTGCATCTACTGAAAGCCCATTCATCGCAGGTCACGTACACCGTTTTATTATGATGACACTCAATCGTCATCTTCCATATCGAGATCGCCTTCAAAGCCGGCACCCTCCCCCAAGTCATCGAATTCGGCATCCTCGATGTCGTGTTCCCAACCTCGCATTGGCTCGTGCTCGTCGACTGATTGGGTGAGGGTAGGTCGGTTTGTCGGATACACACTGTTGGAAGAGGTAGTCCCTTCTGTGGGCGACAAGGACTTGGAGACGATGGCAAGGATTTCATGCATGCGTCCAGCGAGACGGTCCTCGAGTTCTTCGACAATCTGTTGTGCAGAGGTGGTGAGGGGACGATAGCTGGTACTGAGAAGGGGAGACGAACGACATAGAGTTCGACGGGTTCTGTTGGGGCGAGGTTTACGACTTGGAGTTTCTCTGCCTTTGTGAGGGAGAAGGGAGCGAGGTTGCGGACGAGTTGGGATATGGCATGATCGGACTGGTGTGATGTGGGGTGATGTTCTGCGGAGAGGTACTGAATTGTCTGGGTGGCACGTCAAGCGGTTTTTCGGGCAGGAGGGCGTGCACGGCTCACTTCGAGCGCGACGGTGCGAAGGTTCTCAGAGATGTCTTCGATGTGGGGTTCGAGTGAGGGTTTTCCGGAAGTGTCTTCCTCTTTTTTGATGCGAATAGCAGACTTTGCGCGGGCGATGTGGTCGGCGTCGAGTTCGCGGAGGAGGGCGAGGACCTCGACGTTGGAGAGGAGTGCGGCGCGGGGGTGGATGACTTGCATGAATAACAAAAAGGTTAGGGTTACTACTAGACTTTTCGACAAGTAAATAAACGACAACACGTCCAGAACGACGAAAAAGAATCGCGCAAGACAGAAAAGAAAGAAAACATATCGACATGAACAGACCAGGTGTGTGTCCTCCTCCTCCTCCCCCTTCTCCTCCTCCCCCTCTCCGTCTTGTTCACCCCACCTCACAGGCCAACCACCACAGCGTCCACCCAGTCTCGCTCCTCCCACCGGCCTCTCTTCCCAGTTCAGATCGCCCTATCCACCCTCCCAGTTCCCCCTCCCACAGCGCACCTTTCCCGCACCCGCACTCCAGCAACAACAAAACCCGCACCGCACGCCAGTCGTACCCCAGTCTCCCTTCCTCCAGAGACAGCAGCCCCAGTCCGCGACCTTCCCCTTCGCTGCTGGCCCGGGCGTCCTTGCACAGAATGCCACCTCCCTTCCTCCCCATATGAGCCCAAATCCACCCACCGCCACCCCTTCCGTATCCTCCGCCAGCGAAGTCGGTTTCGATCCAAACGACTTCCCCGCACTGGGTTCGCTCGCCCAGTCAAACAACTCAAATCCATCGTCCAACAACAATCCACAAACGTCACTTCCCACCGCCGCGCTCTCCTCATCAGCTAGCAATCCCCAAGTATCGACTCCCACGAGCTACGCAATTCAGGCCGGCCAGGGCAGCTCGACGACAACAACAACAACAACCACAACCACCACACAGTCGAGGGATTTCGGTCCAGAAGATTTCCCTGCCTTGGGTGGTCAGCAGATCCAGCAAGCACTGCCGTCTCAGAGCCAACTTCAGTCTCAAAATCAGCCACAACCATCCGATAATCACTCCCCTGCTCACCCCCCTGGACTGAACGGCTTCAACGATCATCGAACAAATATCATAGGCACATTAAATGGCGCCCAGCAACCCAACGCGAACAATCTTCCTTCCTCGGCGCTCCAACCAACACAACAATCAGCCACCCCCGGAATGCTCAACCTGCGCGGTATCCATCCCGGTTTCCAAAACCAGGGCGATGCCGACAAGCAAAGGGTAAGTCCTTGGTTCATTTCCCCGATTTCCCGTATGTGCACGCATGTGCATCATGTTGCGTGCGGATGAACCGCTCCACTTCTGCCACAATCATATTCACATATCCTCCAGCAAAATTATGCCTTGAAGCTCAATCAAGCATCTCATGCCGCATGGAATGCTCCAAACACCAATCTCCCACCTTCCCAACCAAATGGTGCAACATCCCAACCACAGTCTCAATCACTCGTGCAGAGTCAGCTTCCGGGCCAGTTACAGTCAACCTCAGCACAACCGTCTTCTCAAGCACAACAAGTACACACGAACAATAATCCGCAGTCTCAGTCACAGCAGTCTCAACAACTGCTCAACCCTCCCCCAGGCGTTCCACCACCCGGAGTCAACCCGTATGCGTCCAACGGGAGCCATCCGTTGCAATCCCATCCTCACGCACAGCTGCATAGCTCGCTTGCGCAAGCCCAAAACCAACCCCATCACCATCCGCAGACACCTGCTCAGCAAGTGCTCATCTCGGCCGCTGACCGATGGGGACTGTTGGGGCTGCTGGCCATGATAAAGAATGCGAGCGTCGATGCGGACGGTGGTTTGAGTAGCGTTGGCACGGACCTAGGTGCGGTGGGCCTCGACATGGGTTATGAGGGGTGAGTCCCGGGTTCTATAGAGTAATGGGGAATTGTCAATCATGTCATGCGAAGGAACCTGTACTCGACATTCATAACCCCATGGGCCGATCAATCAGCAGCGCGCAGCGTTGAACCGGACTTTCATCTTCCTTCCTGTTATAACGTGCAGCCCCCGCCACCTGGACCGAGTAAAGCAGGGGCTTTCAGCGACGAGACATTATTTTACATGTTCTACTCGAGTCCGAGGGATGCATTACAAGAAATAGCTGCTCAAGAACTGTGAGTTGACTTGAATGGGCCCTTTGTTTGCATATGCCTGTGTCCCACTGTTAAATGACCAGTAATAACACTTACACACCTGTCGAACAGATGGAATCGGAACTGGCGATATCACAAAGACCTCCGGATTTGGATAACCAAGGAAAGTGGCAGCGCACCGTCGACAAAAATTCCTGGAGGTGAAGCTGGTACCTACACGTGGTGGGACCCTGAGTCATGGACAAAGGAACGAAAGGAGATGACGGTGCGATATGCTGATTTGGAGGAGAAGACCGTCCCAGCATTTGTCATGGGACCAGGGCTGGTGCTCAATCAAGCCTCTCAAGGCGCTCAAGGACAACAGGTCCCAGGCGCGATAGGGACGCAGGTGTCCAATCAAACCACAGGTCAACCTAGAATGCAGATGGCGGGCATTTGAGCTGTACCACTAGGTTGTCCTCCTTTTCCTTAATCATCGTCTTCGTTCTGCGGTAACCTTTTTTCGTTCAGTGTAGAATCACCGCCTACCGCCCACGTATCCTCTAGTTGTCTTATTCTAACGGTTCTCCTGATCCCTTGCCAATGTTCTTGAACTGAACGATGATTGTATCTGTACCTCTTAATTTGCTCACATTCCAGTCACCACTTCTCATCTGCACAATGCGAGTGTTTCAAAGCTGTCGACGTTCCTTTAATAAATTTGCCAAGGGGCACCGCCGCCGGGCTATATTATGGGAATAATGACTCTGAACGGTCGGTGACCACCAGAACAGAATTCAAAGCAACAGATCATCCCCACCGCCCGTCGACGTCTCGCCAGCCTTGATGGGTCCAAAATTCCCAAATGCAGTTCCCGAGCCCATGCTCGTTGCAGCGCCCGTCACTCCGGCTGGTTTGTGAGAGGATGCCCAAATACCCGCCTGTGTCCTCTCCTTTTCGAGATCCTTGATCGATTTTCCAGCAGTCGTCGTGGATTTAACAGTGCCGCTGGAAGACGGGTTGCCGAGGGACATGGACCACAGATCCTCGAATCCAGTCAGACCTTTGGCAGACGCAGACGGCGCGATCCCTGAGACGGGCGCCTTGTTCGGCGCAACCGAGGTAGGCATGTGAGTGAGAGGTGTAGATGTGGGTCTCGTTGGCGCGAGCGGCTGTGATGACGCCCAAAGGGTGTTGTTCTGGGCGGGCGTAGAGTATGTCGTGGACTGCCTGTTGTTAGTGATGGAGAAGAGCGGGTGCGGTGATGCGTTGAGAATCGACGTGGAAGTCGTCCTCTGGGCTTGCGACGCCAACGTCGGGTTGACGGCGGATGCAGGACGAGGGTTGGACGAGGGCGAGCTGTTTAGCATCTCCATCAGAGTCGGCCGAGAAGTAGGCGGGGAAGCCGGGGAAGATGAAGAAGGTGCGGCCTGGAAGTCTGCAAAATCGCCGTCTGTTCTGAGATGTCAGCATATCAGGTAGACGACAGTCTTGGGACAGAAATCTAACCATCAAATCCAGTCAAGGAAGGCAATGCTTTGTTGGAACTAGTGGTATTGATGGCGGTTGGCGGTGCAGTGCTGACAGGCGCATCGTCAAAGCCACCAAGGAGATCGATTTCTGGTTCCTTCTGCTGTGGGGCAGCTGGGGCAGAAGTTGTCTGCGTGCGTGAAGAGGAACCGGTTGTTGTAGAGCGAGAAGGGACGTTATTCCGGGAGATAGAGTTGGATCGCCGGGCGACTATCTCGTCATCTCCAGCGGTGTATTCTTCGAAATCCCGCCGACCAGTGTTATCCCTAAAACCTCCTGAACCGCCGCCAGAATAGTAATCTAACGGTATGGATCAGCGGGAATCAGGATGAGAAGAATAACTGTTCACCGTCTCTTCCACTCATTCTATCGCCGTAGTATCCGCTGCTACCACCCAGACTGTCGCTGCCAAAGCCACTGTAGCGATTGCCTCCAGAGGAGAAACTCATTGGATCGTTGCCAGTGCCAACGTATTTTCCACGATTAGCCTTTGCTTTACGTCTCTCCGTACGAATAGTTTCCACGTCAGATAGAAGTTCGACCAATTCACGAGCACGGTTGCGAACTGGTGCGAGCGAAACATTTGGGAAAGTAGGGACAGACGATGAGGGAAATACATACCATTTTGGCCCTCGTCTTTACCCTTGTCATCTATATAATGGAAGTTCCTGAGCATTTTTAGGGTAGAGATGTGGGAACGCGCGTCGTCGACAACACGCTCGCTGCCGTGCTTGATGAGATACTCGAGCAATTGCAAGGCCTAGGATCTGGTGATGAATGATCATAGGTGGACATTGTGAGATGGGATACCTTGTAGATCTGACGCCATTGCCGAGCTTCCTTTTCCATGAATCGACCATAGATGCAAGGCATGATTTCGTTGAAGGTTTGGCTGCGAGCGGATAAGGACGTCTAAGGTTTGAGCAGCGTCGTGAACTCACAAATTGAAAGTCCTTGTGTTCGGATGAGCAGTCTAGAACAAGGAGTAGTGGTAAGAGTACTGACCCTTGAGCGATCTCCTGCATCAAGGACGAACTTGCTCCCCTGGAGATGCGGATGTGAAGAAGGTGTTGCAGAGCAGGCCCACGGACGTACCAAGGTTCGTCATTGGTAGCTTCTCTCACTTTGGCTTCCATCTCGCTGACGTTGAGGACGGCATTTTTTGCCTACGAGTGGTGAGACTCATATCACCAAAGATGGTGTGGAGTGTTGATATACCTGATTGTACATGGCCTTGATGTCGTATATTGTCATGCTCGAGAGGGTGCTTGCGAGGGAATCCAGGCGGTCCATTGTGGAGGAGAAGAAACAAGGTATTTGCGACCCCCCCGAAAGAGGTCGCCTTGAGGATGCTTCATAATCCCCTCCTCCTCCTCCTCCTCCTTCTGGACTCGACTCGGCGATGCTACGAGGTCGGTGCGTTACTCTACCCCCTCGCTTGCTAGATAACCATGCCCTGGGAGCTCTCTTCCGTTCTCTCGCGTCTTCGTGGTCCCGTTCATCCTCGACCCACGCCAGAGCCCACCTTCCAAGACACCCCACCGAACATCCAGCAAGAGTCCTCTCCACAGCAGCTGCAGATCGACCGCAAGATTCTCCAGGATCCAAGTTCGCTCCTCGATTCTCACGTCCAGGATGCGTTGCCTCTCGGTCTCACTCCGAGCACGCGAGCAAGCGGGAGTAGCAGTACCCGTCACCCCACTTTGCAGCCACGCAATGAGCCTCCCCCTGGCTCATCCGCAGACATTTCATCACGAACCCAGTCGAGGTTCACCATCGGCCGCATCTCCAGAATTGCGTCCGGTGGTGAATGGTCGACGTTTGGAAGGAAACGCGAACGCAGAGTTCCTGATGCTCCCGGAATCTCTCATACCCCTTCTCCCACGAGAGGCAGCAAGCACCTGAGCGCAGACAGCACCCTGTCTACATTCACGCTCAGTCGTCTCACACACACCTCGACCAGCACGCATGACAGGCCTTCAAGTCCCAGCACACGATCACCCGACATCCGATACAGCAGCAAACGCTCTTCGCCGACGAACACGATGTCATCTAAACGGCATCCGCGAACGCCACAGCGACCGTCATCCTCGTCTGCCGCGAATGTGATGACCTTGGCAAATCGAGAATCAGCCCTTGATTCACCTCACACGTTTGGTCATCCGACACCACCTGATAACCCTGTAGAGTGTTCTTCACCGCTACCCCTTCCTCCCCTTGACCACCCAGAGTTGACGGCCGTACTCTCTTTGCGTAGAAAGTTCATGTCTACCGACCAACACACCTTGTCCGCGTTTCGCGATCGTTCAAACACATTGCCCACAAACCATCGCACCCCACGCAGGGACGATTTATTCCCCTCGCTGTCGCTCAGGCTCGGACGTTCGATTCGACATCAATCAAGCCTTCCCCAGGCAAAGGACGTTTTCAACACAGCAACGACCCGAGCGAGGACTGTCTCGGCAGGTGCACGACAGCGACGCACCAGTGCAGACTGGTGTTCATACCAGGCCACTGTCGGCGTGAACTCGCACGTAAACCAAGCGTGGCCTGCAGAGGTCTCGCGAGAGATCTTGAGGTTGTCCTTGACCTCCCCCGAACTGGTTCCGGGGTCATCGGGAAAACGTACTACAGCAACACGTGACAAAAACGCGGACCCCGTTCGTAGGTCTGATCGGGTCTTGTCACCATCATTTTTACCCTTCCCTCACCCATCACGACCGAATTCCCCTTCCCCACTCGGAGCGTCCGCGACGCTTGCAGGTGCGCTCACCTCCACTTCATCCAGAAACCGTCTAACGCGCGAGTATCGTCCAGACAACCGGGAAATAATCCCCCCCAGATCGCGCTCTCTTCAATTCAAGCTTGGGAACGGCAGAGACAGCCAGCAACCAGCAAGTCTCACGATGGCCCAGGTGAAGCGCAGCTTATCAGCCGTCGAGCCCCGGAGGAACCCGAACAACGGCGCTAGTGGCGCCACCAGTGCTTCTTTCGCATTAAGCGACCCTGTCCCGAGGTCGTCTGACGCGCCTCAGAGTTCCCTTGCTCGCACACCATCACGATCGCTGTTTTCTAGCCCTGTTTTTCCCACCAACACCCCCATGTCCTCTTCCGCGCAAGAAGAACCATCGACCCCCACGCCTGAGCCTAGGCACCTGAGCGAAAAGAGCCGAGGAAAGCGCAAAGCAGAGGACAACATAGACCTGACTCCCCCCGAACTAAAGAAGGAGAAGGAAGGACAACGCGCGACGTTTCTCCTTCCCTCCGAAAGTCGAAGTAAGTCCCTCCATTTTTGGTTTCGTCTCAGACCGCTCTATCGGCCCTTGCTCAAATTGAAACAAGGTCAGCGAGTCTCAAACGCTTCACATGCCCCATCATCCTACCGCCGCAAGCGCGCACGCCTCTCGTCAGTCTCTCCTTTTGCGACTCCTGTCCAATCGCGACCGGCGTCCCTGCAAGAGACGCCTCGGTCTGCAAGTCACGACCATTACTTCACGTCTCTCTCGAGCAGCACCGGTGCTCGCATTGGTCCTCGCACACCTTCGCGTGCTGCGTCCACTCGTTCCCGCCAGCCTCCCACTCCAAGCACGACTAGAAAGCACGAACGAGGTCAATCCATGTCCCAGGTTTCGATTCCTATAAGCGCATATATATCACCGCATGCACCATCCATCAGCAAGTCGACCAAGTTCCATATGCGAGACCCCCGCAAACCTCCGAAGAAGCCTAATGACACATCATGGGGACTCCAATTTGCGACCGAAGACGAACCAGGGTCAGCGATACAAGCATGGTGTTTTTTCTTGGGTTTCTTGTTATTCCCTACTTGGTGGATAGCTGGGCTTTTCCTCCATGTCCCGACGACACGCATTGCTGGGGACGTCGATGCCGAAAAGGGCGTCACCATCGATGATCCGCAGATAGAACGTGGTAAGCCTTGTACTTCTCTTCTAGCGCCTCGGTGTCCGACCGTTTCCATGACAGATGCAAGGACATGGCGTTTCCGATGCCGTGTGATGGCAGTCGTATCATTGTTCACATACGTTCCGTTTATCGTCCTTGTCGCCATCTTCGCACCAAGATAGCAAGCAAAGCTCTTGCTCTAGTATACCGTGCATCCCATATCCCGCTTTCTTGCATTGCAATGATGAACACGAACAAGCAGTACTTTGAACTCTTGGTCATTTTGGTAGACACGCCAATCGCTCAACAACTCGCTCTTTTACTCGTTCACTCCTTAATGCTGTCTTATAAAATAGTGTTATACCCGGCCACTGTTAAATAGTTGTTGTTCTACTACAACCAAACAAACACCAAGTGTTGATCCTCGTCATGGACAACCAGACACCAGAAGCCTTTCTCGATAGTGTCGAGGGCGAAATATCCTTTTTCCGCTCCATGATGCGAGCCCGCCCAGTCGGCAAACACAAACACTTTCATGTCCTCGCCATTCGCAACGCCATCCACAACGACACCGGCCGCATCATCCCCGTCGAGAATATCTGGGCAAAACTAAGGTCTTGCTACGATCTCGAGGCGTTGGAGGGTGCAGTATGACCCATCAACCTCACGGTGCATATGCACCAGCCGTACTGACGCACGACCCCCACAGGAGACGGACGGTTTCGACACGTCGGGCCCCTGGCCACAAATGATACGCTCCCCATCCCCGTCCGAGAACCTCTCACGCCATCCCTTTTTTCGTGACGAATTCGCCCTGCCGATGGACGAGACGTTTGAGATGTTGGTCGCGGCGCGCCGCGTCCGCGCCACGGCCTCCATTCCCTCGTCAACGCCCGCACCATCGCCGCGCCAGCCCAGCAAGACGCGGAAGTCGAAGGTGCCAAAGCGGAACAAGAACAAGGCGGATATGGCAGGATTGGTTGGAGGGGACAGCGACAGTAGTGCGTTGACGCAGGAGAGTGGGGACGAAGCCGCGTTTACGCCGAGGGACAGTGTCGTGACGGGGACGGACGCGGGGACGGACTATGAAGATGACGTAGAGGTACCAGAGGTTTCGCTAGGTGCGTGGTGGGCATGCTCTCTTGGATGATCGTGACGATTTTGCAGCATCAGTACAACCAAAAGTCGGCCGTGGTGGTCGTGTGTCGAAACTGGGGAGGGGAGGGACGGCGGGAAGAGCTAGAGCAGGGTCAACGAGCCTCGGTCGGGGAGGCAAGAAGAGAAAGAAGTAGGCGTTCACTCTGGCCACTTAAATTATTTCCACAGCGGACACTAGTAGTACATCTTGACAGTATCAGTCCATCACCACGTCAACATCTTCTATGAGCTCGTCAGATCTGGCCTTCTGACTACGTCGCTCAACAACAAAAGCATCTATCCTTGCTTTCAGCTCTAAATCTGTATGCCCAAGTCAACATGGCGCAGAAAAATCCACCAAGGCAACGTACTTGAGATGACCTCGTTGATCGTGAGCGGGTTTCGGTTGAATGGATCCGTGACATCGGACAGGAGGTGCGATTTGATCGTAGCACGGTCGACAACGGCTCGCGAAGATGGCAGAATGACCGGGTCGCGCATCAGTGTGAACATTAATGGATCTGCAGGTCGCCATAAGCGGGCTGAGTTCGGGAAATGCGTTCCAACAACAAGAGCTTACCCAGGAATTCATCAGGAACTTCACCAAGATCCTCCTCGGCCTCAATCATCACTTTCGCTTCCTCAACCTTGACAACAAACAAACGTATCTGTTCGAGCTCGGGCTCTGTCTTCAAGGGAATCTTCCTGGCTCGCTCGACAGCCCTGTCGAATAACGTCTTCTTGTAACTGCGTCCGTCATTGGCG
This sequence comes from Hemileccinum impolitum, assembly GCA_003316335.1. NCBI lineage: Eukaryota > Fungi > Basidiomycota > Agaricomycetes > Boletales > Boletaceae > Hemileccinum > Hemileccinum impolitum. The sequence continues at coordinate 237,368 of QFEQ01000247.1, forward strand.
ACGGCACGCGCAAACTCGTCCTGATCGCTTAAATTCAGATATACTTGCAAAATATCGCTGAGCAACTGCCTCGCGTCAAAGTGATATTTTTCCGGGTTCTTGACGCGGAGCTCTCCACACTTGGGGCCGACGAGTGCTTCGAGGTTATAATCCAACATGGCAGCAAGCTTGTCCACGATTTCGGGCATCATAAATGGCGCCTTTGTCTCTGCAGTAAAGTCTCTGAGCAACCCGACAGTCGATTTGCCAAGGGTCGTATAGCTAGACGCATGACGCTCGAGTCCACGAAGCGTGTTCTCGCGTTCGCGCCGGTACTGGACAGGGCGGGCTGCCCAAGCAGCCTGGTCGCGCATTTCTGTCTGGATGTTATGGATCTGCGTCAGTTCGTTGAGGGACTCGTCCATGAGGTAGGTGACGTCGTTGATCATCAGATTGATGAAGCGAACAAACTTTTCGACATTCCTGTCAATGACTCATCAATATAGGGCGGCCATTTGTGGTGAGCTGTAGTACTTACAAGGCCTCCGTATTCAGTGCTTGCCTGTGAACAGGATTACTCCAGATAGCTTTGAGGATGTACGCAATGTTCCTCCTTCAGGACATGTTAGACCAAGTATATTAGGAATAGACGTAGAGCTTGCCTAGCATCTGAGATTTTCGATCACAATCGAAAACAATCTTCACGAAAATGAGAAGAGTACTCACTAAATTTATCATAGAACTGTGAACTTGCTCCTGTCTGTTCAACCTCTGATTGGAATGACCGTCTCAGGATCAAAGTGGATACACAAAAGCATAAACATTCCCACCAATATAAAAGTGTGTCAATGCTGGTATCAGATGCTTCAGTGCCAAAGGATGGCTGTTCAGGGTTCCGCCCAAAATTCCACTTCGTTCGTGTCCGTATGGCAGGACACCATAAAACACCGCCTACGGGAACATTGGCATCGCTCAGTCGGACTGTTTCATGTTCACATGTCCTTACCTCGTTAATCTTGGCCTTCAAGAAGGGGTTCTTGATGTACCATGTTGATGTCAAAAAAGTGAGGGCAAACACAAGCAATTCATCCTTTCCGGATAAGCCCAGGCTATCTGGTGAGTGACTGGAGAATTGATTCATAGGCATGTGTTGCAGGGTATTCAAAGGACGGCGTACCGAGTGACGAAAAGGAAAAACTCAACAACATCTTCCAAGATATACTCTGGAAGCACTCTGAATGACATGGGAACTTCTTGGGGGAGTGGTAATCTGCCAAACGGTCAACAAGTCGTCCTCGTTTCATCGGAAGCAGCTTACTCGACTGGTGGTGTAGGATGCAAACCTTTCGGATCAGCTCTCCGTATCAACCAGGTCGAGACAAAGTTGGTAAAACCGATATATCGGAAAACAAAGTCTGGCTCAAGCAATTGCACGCGGAACGCAAACTGATGTGCTTGGATTTTCGCCATCTCTGTCTAATTCATGGATCAGATGGCGAATCTCGGATATCCCTTTGGATTAAGCGCACCCACCTTCATCTGGTTGAGGGCAGCTTCAGTCCGTGCGTGGAAAGGACTCTGAAAAGCACGTTAACACAGAACAGGTCGAGGAGTGGGTGTGACTCACACCTATCCAAGAACCATCGCCATTGATCATATCATGATGACGTTGCAGTTCATCATGATGCTTGGCAAAGTCATCGTACGTTTGGGTGGTTTTGAGATAGCCGTAGTGGCCCATGGCATTACAGAGATAGAAGATCTCTGAAATGAAGTTTGGCGCTGCAGCTGTGCCAAAATTAAATAATTCCACTCGGTCACCAGAATCTAAGTAGCTTACCATCGCCCTTGTTTGCGTTTGCCCATTGCCCCGCCTCCTCTGACGTAGCTTTGATGCGTGTCTCCTCACTCACATCAATGCGGTTCGAGAAGGCGAAGTACAATGGATCAATACGATCTATCTAGCTGGGTTGTCAGATACAAGGACCACTAGATCGAGTATGACAAACCTTGGAGTATCGGGCATCAATGAAAGGTTCCGCAAAGCGGAGGAGTACACTTTGCACATTGACCATGAAGCTGTCGCTTGCGACCGTTTGCGGATCCACCTAAAAAGCACATGTGAAAGTGTCGCGAGAAAAGTCTGGGCATGCCACGTACCTGCATTCCCGCCCGCTTGATGTTCAGCTTGACTGCGGTAGCAAAGTATTCTAGTACCGCTTCTCTGGACCCCGGAGATGCTCGCACCAGAGTATTGAATATTTGAAAGAGGGACGACTGTTAATGATCGGTTGACATACTCGATTTTAGTTGCTTATGACCTGCTTACCTGCAGGCTCTTCACCGTACCCCTGAGACTCACGGTAGAAGACTCTACATCATTTCGCGAACGTTTGGTTGGTTCGGAGAAATAACTTTGCGCGATGGAGGGCTGGAAGAATGTCATGACTGATGGTAACAACAGCGTGTGTTTCATCTTACCCATTCCCTGCTGAATACCCCAAGTCGACAGAGAGGACCCATCAACGTAACCGTCTCAAATGTAGACGCCGTAGCATGCGGTGGATTCCAGTCATCCAGTCTAGTAAACATGACTGCTATGCTCTTGATGGAGACCAGTGCTTCCACGCCACCGACTACACCTCTCCAGGAAGAGTCACCTCCTGCCAAGCCCTCAGGTCTAAAAAGAGACGGATGGAATAAGAGCTGTCGCACAACCGGGCCGAGCACGTCGTCAATCTCGTTGTCTGGTTCAAACCGTCGAGCAAGGTCTTGGAGGAAGGGCTCAACTTCTGTTGGAGACAGTTTATGACTCGGAGAGGATGCAGTTGTGAGCGACGTGGAGAGGGCAGATAATGACAGCAGCGGGTCAACAAGCTCAGATGGACCAATTTCTCGCCTGTAATCTGCATTAAAGCGGTGAGGCGTGATGCACACTTTAACACCCACCCAGCGGGTTGGGGAAACATTTCTGGTTCTTGCAGAGTGAGGCCGGCGTAGCTGATGACAAGATCGCGAGTCTTTTCAAGGAGGGAAGATGCTTGCTGAAATTCGTTGACTGGACTCTGTGGAGTGGGGCATAAGCACTAGGCATGCACCCCATGGGTCATTCCAACCTTCTTCATTAGGGCCGTTTTTGCACCATTGAGGCGTTTCCAGCAGCCAACGAGGTATCCAAACACTGTCATTTGGGATGGAAGAGAGGCAAGCACGGGAACATAATCAATGTCATCCCTAGACGGAGTTGAATAATAGATAAACGGAAGACGACACGAGAACTCACGACATTGCCTGAGGATCTAGCTCCAGTCGAGATATAAGAAGGCGATCGACGATGTCCCCAGAAAGGTTCATTGTAGAAGCTGTTCCGTGTCTCTGTTTAGTTGTATCAGGTGAAGACAATGTCGACGTACGGTACCCCTCTGAAGCAAGCTCAGATTCAAGACCCTTGAGCCACACGATGTCATAATTGCTCTGCTCCGCTACCGAACGCTATCGGTTGTGAGATGAATGGTGCAGGACAAGCTGCGGCACTGCATGTACCTTGAGCGTGAGTTTGAATATCTGCGTCAACGTCTCATCTCCCCAAGTGTGAAAATCAATCTTTGTGAGTGGTACTTGCTTCTTCTTGAGTGGCACAGACTGCACCGGTGTCTGTGATCGCTGTGGGGCTGTTGGCGTTGGCAAGGCTGGTTTTGGCTGGGCCAACTTTGGTGCTGGGATTGATGTAGATGGAGGACTGGGCGATGGTGCGCTTGACCGCACGACCTGGAGCTTTGCAAGACGCTTTGCACGGATCTGGGGGTGATTGAGCGTCAGTGGAAACGGTGAGCGAGACTGACCGTACGCGGTCTGCGTCGTCCTGCGGGTCGGTCATCACGGTGTGCTGGCAAGAGGGATGCACGTGATCCGCGACATGTTCAACTTCCTGCTCTCGACCGTGACAGCGCGCGCGGCGTTCTCGACGTCGGCCATCGCCAGCTTTCCAAAGCTCAAGACTCACAGCGGGGCCAAGAAACGATGGCGCGCCATTGGCAGCGGAAAGTTCAAACGAGTCGGTCTTTTGTATGACACAACTCGACCGACTGACCCATATCCCAGGCGCATGCTAATCATTCGCACAAAAATGTATCAAAGAGACCCGCACGGAAAAACAACCTCGCCCAGACGGCCTACTCTAGCCCATCACAGACAGCTACCCTGAAAAAGCTGCTGCCGTATGCTTAATAGGTCAGTCGTTAATTGCTCTATAGCCTGTTATTCAACTTGCATGATCTCCATCAGACCTTCACGGTATACTGCATGTATCCTACATCCGAATAGATCAATTTATCCCTACCTCGTCCAACGCGTTACTTTCTGCGTGCTCTAGTGCCTCGACCGGCTGCTTTGCACCACCCCCACCAAAGAATTCGCGAATGCTCCGCTGTTTCGGATCGTGTTCGACAATCCCTTTCTGGCGCTTCTTAATAACGATCGTGAGGGAAAAAATTAACGGTCTTGTGGAGTATATGGCTCACAACGTTGGTGATGTGCTCGTGTTGATTCACGTCGGTTACTGTAGCAATTAACGGTAGGTTCTCGAGCTCGTTGGTTATTGATGATGCATCCTCCCCAGGCTGCATGTACTTGGTTCAAAGCACCAGCCAGAGGATGCTTGACATTACCTTGACCTGTACTGTGACTCTAGTCCAAGCAGTATTCAGCAAGCCTCTGTAATCCTTGGCTGGCGCACCACCGTCGTCCCGCTTCAGCAGGGCAGGTATTAGTTCACTTATGCAGATACCATGGCTAACCACCGCGACGTGCACGTCTTGGCCACCCGACGAAATCGCACGAGCGAGGTAGGGCTTCAAGACAAGATCGTTGATAGCGCGTTCCGCCCGTGCAGCAACGTCATCCACGCACTCTCCGTTGGGAAACTTCTCGTTCCGGTTGAATAAAATTGGGTATTGAGCATCTCTGAAATGATCCTCGAGAGATTTGTTGGGAATCCGACGTATCATCCATGAACGACCCTCGGCGTCACCAAAGCATTGTTCTCGGAGGTCAGCGTCCACTTTGAAGGATGGCTTTGGCTCGGGTTGGCCGTCAAGAAGAGCCGCAGCTGTTGCATAGGCGCGCTTGAGGTCAGAAGTGATGATCGCATGGAGATGGACGTCGGCGTATGCATCGCCAAGCGCTTTAGCTTGCTACGGGTGTCGATGAGGAGTGAGTGGAAAGAGAGAATCTGTTGTGCTCACTCGCACCCCTGGCAGTCGAGTCGGTCAACTGCAGGTAACTCGTGGATACTACTCACCGAATTCGCTCAGCTCTGCATCCTTGTGGCCTGCCCAGACCGATTTCTGAGATGAGCGTCAAATACGGTGTACACAATATTTCAATGCCACTTGCGAGATTGTCGAGAGACTCTCCATGCCTGACCTACGTCGCGACGTGAGTTTGAGCCGACGAATGCGAGTTGAACTGTCCTTACAAATGACACGATGAGCATCGTAGAATGTGCTGGACGTTGTCTGACACAGCACGCTTGCGCGTCCTCAGATTTATAAACCCAAGCTTGTCTCTTTGCCTTGTTCATCCCCGCAATGACCTCCAACACCGACGCTGAACGTGATACCGAGCTCTTGTCCGTTGGACAACAGTGCTCCGAGTCTGCTTGTCTGCTCGTCGACTTCCTTCCGTTCAAGTGCCAGCACTGTTCAAAGAGTTTCTGTGGAGAACACTTTCTCGTCGCAGCACATCACTGTCCACAGTACGACGAGAGCAAGCACAATCGCATTGCTCCCAGTTGTGAGTCGTTCGTGCCACCTTCAGCTCGCCTGCTCACGTACATCGCAGGTCCGCTGTGCAATTCCCCAGTTGCTATACCCCCCGGAGAGGACCCCAACATTCGCATGGAACGTCATATCAGTACAGAATGCAGCGTCATGACAGGGAAATCCGGCAGGACTAGGACTCGACCTGTGTGTGCACGAGGTAAATGTGGAAAGGTTCTTTATGCGTCCATCACTTGTACTGTACGTTCCGTTGTGCTTTGCTCCCGATCACACTTTGACTTGGGCTCCAGGCCTGCAAGAAGCAGTATTGTCCTCAGCACCGCTTCCCAAAGGACCACAGCTGCTCCAGCCTTACGTCGACTACACCCCCCTCTTCCAAGTCGCACAGCACGTCTTTACCAGCAGCTTCCAAGCTCTTGACAAAGGCCTTCACCATGCAGACGTCGAGTACATCTAGTTCTCGTACGCCTCCTACCACTTCATCGTCCGGGACGTCCACCTCTCTGAATGTCACTCCCCTGAGCAATCCTTTCTCAAAGACTGACCGGTGAGCCGTGTCTCTGCCTTCTCGCTCAGTAAACACTCATAACCCGTTAGTACTCTTTCTCCCCCCGCTTCGCATCCCATATCTACATCACCATTATTACCTCCGTCACCGTCGTCGCCGACTGCGGTACCGAAACCATCGCTTATTAAATGTCGAACGTGTCCTCATTCGCAAAACGCAAAAATTGCGGATCCCTTGTCATTCGTTCCCCCACCTATCTTTGCTACGGCATAATATGTACGTCAGTCGCGCCAAGGCAGAAAGGGATAGCAGGAGGAAGGCCATGTTGGACCGAGCGAAGAAGGGGGTACGTTCAGAATTCGAGCAGTATCTTCACAACAAATGTTGATGCGTAACCACAGCTTTTGACAGAGCAAGAGAAGCTGTTGCTGGCAGAGGAGGAGGCGCAACGTGCCAAGGAGGTGTCGTCAAAGTCGGACAAGGAATGCGTCGTCGTGTAGTTATGGATTTGATGTACTCCCTATTAATGGTGATGATATTTATTTGGCCATGCGTTGGTACGACCGGAGTGTATTACTGACGCCTTCGTTCACTGATGTCGGATTCAGAAAACGAGTCGACGGTGCTCGGAAAACGAGAACGGGACGAACAGCTTGGTATACCTCCTGCAGATGCTGACGACCAAAGTGACGAGGACATTGGGCCAATGCCCATGCCATCAGACGCAAATGGAGCTGTGAAGAAGAAACGAAAAGGCGGGTACATCATATCTGCTCTTGCCATGCACCCCTGAACCTATTTTCCTGTGGACTAGTCCTTCTACATGAAAAGCTATACCTTGAGCATCTTCCAAATACAGACCAATATTACCAGTCTTTCATGCACAGGGACGCGCTGAATTTCTGCGTCATGACCAAGTGCGTCTTGGGAGCATACAACTCACAACTCACTCACTTTTATTGCAGGACTGATTTCCTCATCACCACATCCATTGACGGTCACTTGAAATTGTGGAAGAAACAAGAGACGGGAATCGAGTTCGTGAAACATTTCCGAGCACATGCATCACCAATTGTCGGTGTCTCAGAGAGTGCGGATGGTCAGATGTTTGCGAGCATCTCGGACGATGGATCAGTAAAAGTATTTGATGTTGTCAACTTTGGTACGTGTGGTCGCCTTGGGATCAGGTCAGTTGTGCGGACACTAACTGGAATAGACATGATGAATATGCTCAAGCTTGACTTTGTGCCACATGCATGCTGCTGGGTGCATAGGCGTGGTCAGGCTCAAGGGCTGCTGGCAATGTGGGGCTTTGGGTTCTCTTGGATCGTCATATTGCTTACGCCTTGGTTGCAGCTCAGATCGAAACACTGGCCTCATCAGGATATACGATGGCAGAGGTGACGACAAACCTCTTGTCTCAATCGATAAGTTACACCGTTCACCTGTTCACCTGATGGCTGTGTGTTTCGTTCCATTAAATGCTGATCAATGTATTTAACATTCTTCAGTACAGCGACCGTTATGATACGGTTATCTCCGCAGATGAAAACGGATTTATCGAGTTTTGGCAGCCCATCGAACCTTTTGAATTGCCGAAGAATGTCCCTGGCATGTGGTCATTCAAGAGCTCAACCGATTTATACGAGTTCAAAAAGGTATGTCTGCGTTGACTCGAAAAGAATTGTGTTCTCACCAACGCTCTCAAGGCAAAATCAATACCTACGTGCATCACCCTCTCCCCCGATTCCAAATCATTTGTAACGTTCTCCCTGCCCGATCGGCAGGTCCGCATATTTTCATTCCTGTCCGGGAAGCTAACTCGGAAATACGACGAGTCCCTTGCCGCGATCCAAGAAATGCAGCAAGCAGGAACGGCCGTATACAAGGTCGAGGACATGGAATTCGGTCGACGCCTTGCAGTGGAGCGCGAAATTGAGACGCCCGGTCCGGACGGACGGATACCAGGGATGTGGAGCAACGTTATCTGGGATGAGAGTGGGGCCTTTATCATCTATCCGATGTTGCTTGGAATTAAAGGTTTGTCTCTCATGTGTCCAAGTCTCTGATGGTCACCGTTGTCATCTAGTGGTGAACACTGTAACGAACCGTGTCGTCAGATTGTTAGGAAAGGACGAGGCTGTCCGATGGATGAATCTCGCCGCGTACCAAGGAGCACCTGCCAAGCAAAGTTTTACGACGCTGGCCATGGCTGCATCTGCAAATCCCATCCTGGCCAATAAAGCCACTCGTGATCCAACACTCTTCTGCGCAGGTTACAAGCGTCAGAGGTTCTATCTTTTCACACGCTCGGAACCAGAGTATGTTGAATGAATCAGGGTGATCGGAATTGACAACTCTCCTCTTTAGGGACAGCAAACTTAATGATCGCGACGTCTTCAACGAAAAGCCTACTCGCGAGGAACAGTCCATTGCAACTGCTACCGTAGTTGGCAAGGGTGGCCCATCCCCGCTCGCCAACTCTGCTGTTATCCATACCTCGATGGGGGATATTCACATCCGGTTGTTCCCCAACCAAGCACCAAAAGCCGTTGAGAACTTTGTGGGTCACGCAAGAAGCGGGTATTTCGAGGGTGTCATATTTCATCGTGTCATTGCAAAGTTTATGATCCAAACGGGGGACCCACTGGGAGATGGAACCGGAGGCACGTCTATCTGGGGAAGAGAGTTTGAGGACGAATTCTCGGACGATCTTAAACACGATCGGTACGTTAGCGACACATAACGAAAGGAGCCACTAACACCACGTCCAGCCCGTACACCGTCAGCATGGCTAATGCAGGTCCAGGCACAAACGGATCGCAGTTCTTCATTACGACGACGGCAACACCATGGCTGGACAAGAAACACACGATATTTGGGCGTGTCTTTTCTGGACTTGAGGTTGTGCACACGATTGAGAACGTCAAGGTAAACAAGGTAGATAAGCCGTTTGAAGATATCAAAATTATCAATGTAGAAGTAGACTAGCAATCTTGCCCTGGGCTGTATTTCATAGTGCTACTCTGTCCAGGGTTTCAGTGTGATGGGTGACAAGAATGCGCATTCCTATATGTTCAAGACGAGCTGCAAATTTGACTTCAAGTTTCTCGATCAATGTACGTGGTGACAATTCTGCGTAATCGTCGATGAGAAGCTGTGGGCAAGAAAACTTCAATAGTGTATATTCCTTCCCAATACCCCATGTAGAGTCAGAGGGTGTCGTCTCTGTGAAAGATACCGCATAAATACCCAGTACCTCTCTTTCCAGAAACGATGTCTGCGCCGAAGACGCGGGAAAATACGCGACAGGGTAGTCGATCATGACCGCCGCAAGCGGTATAAGGATCTCTTCAGTGAATGCATCGGACAAGGAGAGTGCTAGCGCGTCAGGGGACTCTGACATTGAGAATGCCACGTTATGAAGTGCCTCCCGGAGTCTATCGGGAGGTTCGTTCGACTGAAGCATGGTGAGGGACGCGGATGACATGTTCAAATGACACTGCTTACCACCGATAAGCAATTATCAAGTCTAATAAAGACACACTCCCCGGCCCCACCGAGCACGGCGGTGAGCTTCTCCTCCAGGAGGGGAGTGTGGACCAAGAACGACTGCCTTGTAGGGGTGTGATACCACCACATGACATGTTTGAATACTGGGCTCTACCGTACTTCTGGTTGTTACCATACCGTGCACACACGGTCAATATGAAGCGCCACCAACGCACCTTTTCGCGGAGGGCTTTCAAGAGTATAGTAAAGGACTGCTCCGGATTCGGTGGGAAGACTGTATCCACCAAATAACCTGTGCTGTCGATCTCCATTAGTACCCGGCAGAAGATGTCCAGTGGTACTGACCGGACGCCATGAGTAACCAAGCAAACATCGATGGCAAATCGAATTAGCTTGGTACTAGTACGAGCCAATCGGTGCAGCTCCTTTATGTTCTTGATTTCATCCAACACCAGAACGAGTGATGTTCTGAACGTCAAGTTGGAGGTCATGTAAACAGTAATCAGGCCTCTTGTGACATTCGTTCTAGCGAAAACACCAGCCCATCGTAGTGTCGTAGCGAATCCGTATGATGCACCACATTGAAAAAAAGTCGTTGCTCATGCACCAGGCGCTCTATACCTGAGTTTCTCCAACTCCAATATATCCTCGTCCGCCTTTTCTATCCACCCATGCACTGCATAGACGACGTATGTCAAAAATCCTGGGATACACCACCACACGGTCGTCTGCCATGCCCGACCTGAGTACGCTGAGAGTAAAGGTCCAGCAGCCGACCATGTAAACGTTTCCAGGAAGCCAATTGCCCGAAGGACACGGCCAGCGACGACAACGTTCCAAGGGTGAACAATCAAGCTGAGGTTAGCGTGAATGAGGATGGCGATGTAGGCCAGAATGCCACTCATATCCAGCGGGACATTTGCTGGGCCAGCCTCGGGAGACGGAGGAAAGATCACAAAGAGCGGGGTAGTTCGATCTGAGATGATGTATATGATGTATCTACAGCACAATGGCTCAGAAAGAAAGGACTGGTAGCCAGGGTACCAGAAGACGCACAGTGTACATGACAGCCCGAGCATTAGCTGTAAAGCCATTCGATTCTGCTTGTTGGATGAACTGTTCTGGTCCTTGATTCGATTCACGGCCTCTGCCTGTTCTGCAAGTCGGTGAGCGCGCGGTGATGGTGCGCGAGGTCATTCGCCGTGTTACCTTGTTCATCGAGCACTCCTCTTGCATCGCCATGGTCCTCTGATTGAAAAGTGAATGGGTTACGCTTGCGGATTGCCTGCATGACTAGCGAAGAGACAAAAGCTTTTGAGCTGCGGTCGCGGGTTCGGCGGTGTCCGCCTGCAATGTGGTCTGAGGGTGTTGTGCTTGTTTACGTGGTGACATCCACAATGACTACCGAAAGTCCCCTGGACATTGTCCCCGGCCAATTCGACGACGCGTCAGAAGACACCGAGCATCACAATCCAAGGCAGGGTGGCCATTACATCGACGATGATCAGTTGCTCGAATGGTCAGAGCCCAGCGAAGACGAGCTAAGCGGAGACGACTTTGGGCACAGAGTAGAAGACGAAGATTGGGAAATCGCAGAACGAGGCGGGTCTGCTTTCGATACTTCCGTTCGTCTTGACGTGCGACTGGTCCATCTCTAGACTTTACGAAACAGTACAATCGTCTGCGTCAGCACGTCGCTGTCCGTAGTGGCAACGCCCAAGGTACTGTCTCCTCTACCAACCAGAACGCGGCCGTGGCACTGCTCCCTGCAATTAACCATCCCCGCAACTCGACCGTCCATGTGCATGCCAAAGACAAGACCACCACCCAGCTGGCCGCACTGTCAAAGTATTCCTCGAGGATATCCAAGATAGACCAGCCATACACCATCGGGGTTGGCATCAACCGAAAGGGTCCAAGTTCATACGCAAACGCGAAAGACAAGTCAGATCGTGCCACTTCCGAACAGGTGCTTGATCCTCGGACCAGAGTCATACTGCTCAAAATGATCGGTCGTGGTCTGATTCAAGAAATAAACGGATGCATCAGTACTGGAAAAGAGGTACGCGGCTGGACACATTGATCCTCGGCCGTCTGACATCCAGTCAGGCGAACGTATACCACGCACTCACGCCAGACTCTGCTCATTTGGCGCTCAAGATCTACAAAACCTCCATCCTTGTCTTCAAGGATCGCGACCGTTATGTCACAGGCGAATATAGATTTAGGAGAGGGTACAGCAGACACAACCCTCGCAAAATGGTGCGGCTATGGGCAGAGAAAGAGATGCGTAATCTGAAGCGTCTCGTCGCTGCTGGAATACGTTGCCCAGAACCTGTAGAGGTTCGAGAGAACATCCTTGTGATGAAGTTCCTGGGAGATCAGGAGGGATGGTATGCACTGCTCGCCAGTTGCGCATCACTGCAAAGCATGACGCATGTTCCAGGGCTTCACCACGACTCAAGGATGCAAAGATACCGTCGTCAGAATATCCATTGTTATACCAAGAGCTGTTGCTCAACATGCGGCGAATGTATCATCGGTGCAAACTCGTGCATGCCGATCTCTCCGAATACAATATCCTCTATCACGATGCTCATCTATACGTCATCGATGTTTCTCAGAGCGTTGAACACGACCATCCACATGCATTCGATTTCCTTCGAAGTGACATCAAGAACGTCGAGGAGTACTTTGGACGCTTTGGGGCTAGGTGTCTCGGACTCAGACGGTGTTTCGAGTTCATTACCAAGGACCGGTTAGAAGGGGATGGGGCACAGGAGTTCGACGGCGAGATTCTGCAACGGTGGATTACGGAAGCGGATGAATCCGCAGAAGACCTCCCTCAGGATTTTGGTGAGGTCGACTCGACAGGGAATGCCAAGAGTCAGACAGTGCATGAAGACAATGTGTTCTTGCGGTCTTACATTCCACGAACACTGAACGAGGTCTATGATCCAGAGCGCGACATCGACGTCCTCAAAGGGGGGGAGGGCAAGAATCTGATATACGCTGATACCATTGGTTTGGTTGATCCGTCTGCACGAGAACATCACCTGCACCTTGACGGAGGTGGGTCGTCGGAGAGCGGTGACTCGGAGAGCACGGGCGACGGGGAGGGACAGGGGCCGGAGCGGAGGGCACCCCGGGGCCATCGGCATGAAGATCGAGAAGCCAAAAAGGTGTGTATTCTTCGCCAAGTGGATCGTAGATGGCTCAGTGTTCGTGTGCAGGAACGTAAGAAAGCGGTCAAGGCAGAAGCACGGGAAAGACGGAAAAATAAGATGCCCAAAGCGGAGAAAATGCGCAGGGTCAAAAATGCTCGTCCTTGACATGGAGCGACAGGCGTGTGAAGCAGCGCACATGTTTTGTATTGATGGGTATGATGGGTAGGGGGGAGCTTACAAGGACCTGAGCCAAACCTAATACGCTATACGTTTGAGTCAGATCCGAATTTACACAGGCCCATAGCAACCCGTGGTTACGAATCCGTCACACATCCCTGGCTGGCGTCTGTCACCGTCTTGACATATTTATACAGTGTGCCCTGGGTCACCTTGAGAGGTGGGACTTTCCATGCCTTTCTGCGGCGTTCCATCTCCGCAGGGGAGATATCTAGTTCGATGGTGTTCGACACTGCGTCGACCGAAATCGTGTCGCCGTCTTCCACGAGAGCAATTGGCCCACCATCCTGCGCCTCGGGGACGACGTGACCGATGCAGAAACCGTGAGATCTGTACAGCGCCCCGGTTCAGAATCGTTCCAATGCATATATCCTAATACTTACCCTCCGCTAAATCGGCCGTCGGTCAGGCACGCAACGTCGTGGCCCAGACCCGCACCCATGATCAAACTGGTGGGCTTAAGCATCTCCCGCATGCCAGGACCCCCTTTTGGACCGAGATAACGGAGAACGACAACCGTCTTTTCACCTCGTCGGATGGTGCCAGTCTCGACGGCAGTAATGAACTCCTCCTCGGTGTCAAATGTCCGTGCCTTTCCGGTGAAACTCAATCCTTCCTTTCCCGTAATTTTGGCGACTGCGCCGCCAGGAGCCAGATTTCCCCGCAAAATCCTAGCATCCGGTATTTCATAATCAGATCCGACACGCTGTGGGATGATCTCACCGAATGTGTCCAGTCGGTTTGAGGGGGTTCTCAAGTGGGCGAATGATGTCTTGGCTCGCAGAAAGCTCGCCGTACTTGTGGACCCATCGCTCAAGGTTTTCTCCCAGAGTTTTTCCCGTGACCGTCAACGTATTTCCGTCAATGTATTTGTGTTTTAACAGGTAGTGAAGCACCTCTGGATATAAATCAGACTCTCCGCAAAAGTAAGAAGAAAAAATACGTACTAGGCACACCACCGATTTTGCCAAGATCCTCCATCACATATTTACCGCTTGGCTTGAGATCAGCCAAGAATGGAGTGGCATCCGAAACTCGGGCAAAGTCGTCGACGGTAAGTGTGATACCAACGGAGTGTGCAATAGCAATCAAATGCAGCACTGCATTGGTGGAACCACCAAGAATCATGACAAGAGTCTGTTTCGATAATTCAAGGCTGCGTCGTGACAACGTGTAAGCGAAAAAGACGCACCATTGCATTTTCGAAAGCAGCCGTCGTCATAATATCTCTAGGCAGAATGTTTTTTTCGATAAGATTCTGCATGGCAACGCCAACAGATTTGCACTCTTCTATCTTGTCCGCGGATTCGGCGGGGAAAGATGACGAACCCGGCAATGTCATTCCGAGGGCTTCGGCAGCGCTGGCCATGGTGTTTGCTGTATACATCTTTGGCGTACTCAGTATCGCGGTGCAGAAACTCATGGGCTGTTACCTACACCACCACAAGCACCAGGCCCAGGACACGCATGTCGCACAGTATTATAACGATATGCTTCTGCCTCGGGGGTTTGACCATCCTGTAGATATTTTCCATATGATTGGAAGGCGGAGATTATATCAAGCTGGGGCTGCCCCTCACACGAACCGGCGAGGATGGTGCCTCCATAGACCATCAGGCCAGGGCGGTTGAGCCTTCCGACTGCATACAGTCAGACGGGGTGCATCCCGGTGAATGAAACACGCACGAGCCATGAGCACGCCGGGCATGTTTTTGTCGCATCCCGGGACGACAACCATACCATCGAGCCAATGGCCACCTGCGGCGGTTTCCACCTGATCTGCGATGAGGTCTCTCGACTGTAGTGAATAGTTCATCGCAGCTGTGCCGTTGCTGATGCCATCGCTGACGCCAACAGTGCCAAACTGATATCCGATCATCCCGGATTCGCATATGGATGTTTTGATGACGTGTCCGAGTCCAAGCAAATGTTTGTTGCATCTGTTGCACACAGATCAATCCTGGTTGCATTTGTTGTCACAGAAACGCTCACGGATTGCCCTCGTACCTGCAGCAGCGGTGAGGGACGACAGGAAACAAGGAAAGACGTGAATGAGTTACCAGACACTACCGACGCCAACCATGGCTTTTTGAAAGTCGATATCGGTGTCGACGCCATCCGTTGCATACAGCATTGCCTGAAAACTCATTTTTATCGGTGATGCATGCCGGTGGGGGTGGCGAGGGAAACTGACCTGACTGGCGGCCTGATCCTTGGGCTGTGTGACGATCCTGCTGTAGCGGTTCATGACGGGTTTCTCATCGCATTTTGGACGCGAGGAGGAATATGTCCTCGCGAGGGTGCGGACGTTTCGTCGTGCTACCGACGACAGCATCATAATTCGGAGCAGACGCAGCTGACTGCTTTTTTCAACTATGCTGAGTCAGCCGAATTGGTCATTCCGCGATGGCTGTTTGTCAAATTTGATCCATGGGCGGGGCACAAGGACGACGACGGTCACGCTGCCGTTCGAGTTCTATTCCGCTGTTGTCGTGAAATAATTTTTGGGAGGTAAAGGCTTCAAAGAATAAGCTATTTTGCGATTACCAGTTGGCAGGGTCCACCTAGCCATATACTGAAAGCGAGGCAAAAGATACCGAGCCACCCCTCGATCAGTCCTGACAGTCAATGTTTCACGTTTGTCAACCGCACGCAGACGAGAAATTTCGAATGTTGGATACGAGGCAAGTTTCGCGTTCAACTTGGTGGCAGATCCGCAGGTTCAATCATGACACACAGACACAGACACAGACAGTTTGTTGAATAAAACGACGTCCGATCCGAGTCGGTCGTGTGTCGCATTCGAATTAGGGGGAGGAGGACAAGTGGATCGACTCGAATTTCAAAGGGCTGCCCCAAATTTTTTCTGCAGTTGCCGCGGCTGTGACGCTCCCGGCTCCCGACGACAACAGAGGTGGCACATTTGTCTCGCTCGTCCTAGAAAACCCTTCTTTGGGATCGCATGCCAATGTGCGGATGTAAACCACCTCCGTCCTTTTTTTTTTTTTTTTTTTCTCTCCGCCCATCCACTCCCTTGCTCAACATTTGCGATACAGCCTGTCCTTGTGCTCGACAGCGCGTTCTCCTGCCGCGGAGACAGCGCTGAAAGCGAATGGCCAGTGGACTCGTCGAGATCATCCACCCAATTGTTGCATGTGCCGACGAAAAACTGACTCACGTACCCGATCTCTGCTCAGACACACGATATACGACTCTGGTACTTTCCCATGTGTGGACCACCATCAAGCCATCGCACCGCACGCGAACGGACGGACAGCGAGACTGAACAAGATCCGGGCGAACCCTCGTGGCGAGCACAGGGTTCGTCTGTGCCATCGCATTCGATGGAGACGAGGGAGAGACGCTATGGCATTCCTCTGCTAACCCGCGCATTCGAGTGGCCATCGCCCGAACGGGATGAACGCCCTCCAAGATTCCCACCGCGGTTCAGCCCTGAGGTTGAACCACCACATACGCCGGGCATCGACCCCCCTGACTCAGTGCGGTCTCAACATGGTAAGCAAACGGCGAACGACGGGAGAGAGTGACCTGACGTGGACACAGAGGGAAGCGAATCCCGATTTCTTCGGCCACCTGCCTACGGGGAATCGCGACATCGCTCTGCGCCGTTGTATGGGTCGGACGACTTGGAGAGGAGAATGTCGTTTGGGAAGTTGCCTCCGCCGAAAAGTCAACCGGAGGGAAGTTCATCCAGGGTTGTGCTGCCGCCGGTGCGGGATCTGCTTGGAGAGGTGGGGATGCTGTCACCCGAGCAGTACGAGCGGGTTCCCGTGCTGCCTCAACTGAGGCTACCAGAGGAGCGAGTGCCGCGCGAGGAGGAAGAACGGGGGAGGGGGAGGAGCGGGGAGAAGGGACGGGTGGAGATGATGGGAGAGGAAGGCGAGGAAAGGCGGCCGGTTGTGCGGAAGATCTACGTTGCGTGTGATTTCTGCAGAGGTGAGCGGCGACATGGGTCTCGGATATGCAAGTTTTGTCATGACGTGCGTGTGCAGGACGGAAGCTGCGGTGCGACGGTGGACGACCGCGCTGTTTCAACTGCGAGACGCGCTCGCTCTCGTGCAAGTACCAGGACCACCCGCGACGGCGAGGGCCGGGCAAGGCGCCGAAGGGCACACGGGCGAGGAGGCCGAGGAAAAAGGGCGGCGGTGAGGATCCGGATATGGCCGGTCCATCGGGAACTCTATAAAAGGAAATTTGGGCGGAGACAGTTCTAGATCTACAAAAATAATATTACATAATATTATATTATATACTTCCGCGGTAGCGTAAATATACATAAAATACATAATTTGGGGGTAGGACGGCGTGTTCCGATTGGTTCGGTATCTGACGCTCGGCTCCGTTGTGCTCCCTCTTTTATCGTCCCCCGCGCCAGCCTCGCCTCGCGGGCAACTTGTCGCTCTGTCTCCCCCGAACGGACTGGCACGGACGTCGTCCTCCCCATGTCGCTCGTCGTCGACAACAGCGAGCTCCCCTTCATCCCCGACACTATCCGCCCCTCTACCCCCCTCCCTCACATCATGCACCCCGGAACAGCCCACAACGCCCTCGATCCCCTCTCCGGCAACCCCAGAGGCTACACCCTCATGGTCGCCGGCCAGCGCACCGGAAAGACGTCCTTCCTCCGCCTCCTCCTCGACACCAGCGACATCTCCCTCTCTGCCAACAAGGACCAGCTCGCTTCCGTCGCAAAGTTCGTCCAGGGATGCAGCGGCCACACTTCCCACATTCGCTCCCTCTCCATCAATATCGACCTCGCCCTCGACCCAAACTCCTCGCCTCTCATCCTCGCCCTCACCCTCATCGACACCCCCTCCCTCGACTTTGCCGACGACCTTGCCGCCGAGCGGACAATTCAGGAAATCATCCGCCAGGTCGACTCCCGATTCGCAGACGGCATCGACGACGTCAGTCTTTCCCCTTCTCTTCCTCCCCCACCCCCTCACACTTGCCTCTAGGACTGGAAGGCACAGACTGGGGACCACAACATCCACCTGTGCGTTCCCTCCACTTGGGCGCTAAGGTCTGGCAGCTGACCCCTTCCATCCAGGTGTATATACTTTTTGGATCCCGACATGATCGTCCCCCCTTCCGTCCCCGGCCCTCCCGCCCCTCTCGTATCGAGAGCCCGCACCAACAGCTTCTCTCATACTGACACCGAACCCGTCATCCTTGAGCCACCGGTGACCACCAACCCCATCCTCTGCCGTCCAACCCTCCCCGCCGTGGAAATAAACACAATCAGGCGGTTGTCTGCCCGCGTCAACGTGCTTCCCGTCATAGCACGCGCGGACACGCTGACAAACGACCGTCTAATGGCTGTCAAGATGGCCGTACGCCGAGATCTCGCGGAAGCCGGCATTGGCTTCGGGATCTTTGATATGGACACGCACCCGCAGTATCAGCACCGGAAAGATGTGGCCGAGTCTGGCCTCCCTGTCAAAAGTGAAATGGTCAATGGCTATGGCAGCCACACGACCAGGTCTTCTCCCGGTCAGCCGTCTCCTCCGACCCCACCCGCCACCCCTTCCTTTTTGCGTCTTCCTTATGCACTCATATCCCCCGAAATATATTCGCATAGCGACGGTGTCGCTCGCGTCCCTCTCTCCCGTCATGAATTGGTCCAGCAGTACACCCCATCACCCCATCAGTCCGGCCCCTCCAAGCTTGCTCGCGGCAAGTTCACGCGGACCTATCGGTGGGGATTCATGGATGTCCTGGACCCCTCTCAGTGTGACTTTTTATCGTTGCGATCTGCGATCTTCCACCACATGGAGGTCAGTGACGCTGACGATCGCTCTCCTTGTCAAAGTTGATGACACCGTGATGGATAGACGTTGCAGAAATATACTCGGGAGTATCTTTTCGACAAATTCAGGAATGAGTATCTCATCCAGCACCACTCGGCTAATCATCCTCTCCACGCACACCAAATGCAGCAGAATATGCTTCCACGCGCCCAACTTGCCGCCTTGTCCCACACACCACGGCCCATTCTGAGTATCGAGACGTGTGGTCACGGCGCTGTTCGGCATCCTTCTTTGCCTATTCCCCGCGATGTCCCGCCGGGGGCAGACGCCCGCGCCATGCCTATTTCAAGGTCCATGGGTGATGGACCGGCTGTACCTCCTCCCAACCACATCAAAACCACTAGCAGTAAGCCGCATTCGCGTCGTTATCCGATGACACATTTAGTCACGCTCGTCAGGGTCTTCGAAACAAAGGACGAAAAAGATCACCGTCGCATGCAATTTTTGCCGCTGTGCGTCGCAGAAGCTCTTCTGGAGAATGACTGGGACTGAACCGATCGTATCACAGCTCGTAAACTCAAGTGCGATGGCGGACGCCCTGCCTGCAGTCAATGTGTTAAGCGGTCTAACCCCTGTGATTACATGCCGCAGACCAGCAAACGGCGCAACTCTCACAGGCGCAAGGAAGACGAGAGCGAGTCTGAAGGGAGCGCGGAGGAGAGATCGGTAGATGAGAATGATCCGTCGGTGTCACCTGAGATGCCCTCCCAACCGTTGTCGCGGAGAAGTTCCAACGTCGAGAAGCGTCCGGTTCTAGAGGGCTTCTCACACGCTGTGGCTGAACCATCCGAGCCCCGGGAACCCCTCCCCACCATCACGCCGGTCGTCCGACCGAAACATGTCCCTTCTGGACCCCCGGCTCCAGATGGGCGCCCCCTGTTCAAGGATAATGAACTGCCGCACATCGCCACGCTGGCGCTCCCTGAAAGCTCCCCAGCAGCAACGATGACGGCGCCCCCGTTACCACCTATCAGACCTGCGTCAGAGCAGCAAGCCGCTCAAAGGAAGCGTGCATCCACTGTGCCGGGAAGAACCCCCCGCCAAACGAGTAGCGCGGGGCCCAAGGTGGTTGCTTGCAACTTTTGCCGGGGTGAGATGCCAAACACAGTCGAGCATGCGTGATCTGATAGTGTGTATACAGCGCGGAAAACTAAATGCGATGGTGCTCATCCAGCGTGTTCGAGCTGTGCGCGACGCTCACTCCCATGCAACTACAACCACGACAGCAACAGCAATGGCGTGACCAAAAAGGGCTCTCGACGTGCCTCCCTGTCCTCGAAAGTCCCCCCAGGCGTCGTGGCCCCTTCAGTACATTCGCCTCCCATCCAGTCACCGCCGTCTTCTACCGTAGTTGGCGACGTACGTTATCAGAACAGCACCCCTTTGGAGGACATGCCTGGGGAATCCATGGATGTTGACCTGAAAAGAAAAATTGACGACATCGAGCCTTCCCAGATCCAAAAGAGAATGAGGGTGGACGACTCCACCGGTCACATTATACCCTGAACGAACATTTGTATCAAATTTCCTGGAGGTTTTGGCTACCCCGCGAGGCTTCTTATCACCACCGTACATCCCATGTTCTATCTTCCATCCAGGTATGGACTGCAGCGGCATTGATTTATTCATGCTCGTTCCGTGGAAGCTGGCTCTCGCATCGCCTCGGAAGTTGTCGAATCGTTGGTTTGGGGTCATGTCGTTTTTCGCAGTCGGACCGTCTTGTATTGTACTTTTTCTCCGGTTCTCTGAAGTGATACGTCTCTCTCTTCGCTTTTCAATCACAGCTATCGAGCATCTTTTGTATGTATGTTTGGAAAATGAAGCTGACAAGTTGCAAATGCTGACTGACTCGCGTTGCCATGTCCCAAGTTAATTTTATGCGACCGCGTCACTTTTCGCGTCTTTGAAGAAATTCTTGCACAAAGAAATCTGTCCTTCTCATTTTCTCGTCCTATCCAGTGGGCGGCGAACATTCATTACTTGTTCCTCTATCCCTCTCATTTCGTGTACCATCTCGCGGAGCACTACTAGGGCCATGTTTTCGTTCCGGAAACGACCCAGGGCCAACAGTGCAAGCAGCGTTCCCGCTCCACTAAAGACGTCCCCGTCGCTGCCAGAGCTCAATCCTCAAGGCATTCCGTGGCCGGAGAACTTGGTAGATGTCTCAGTCTTGCGCG
The DNA here is from genome assembly GCA_003316335.1 of Hemileccinum impolitum. Lineage (NCBI taxonomy): Eukaryota > Fungi > Basidiomycota > Agaricomycetes > Boletales > Boletaceae > Hemileccinum > Hemileccinum impolitum. The sequence continues at coordinate 258,560 of QFEQ01000247.1, forward strand.
AAACGCCCCCAATCCCGGAACCACACCCATACCAAGGTGCGGTAAAAAGCTCTCTCCGCTCCCTCGACCATGCCCCCATTCCTTTCCATAAACCGTTTCGGTATCACTCAGATCAACCTCCCGAGACGCCAGACGGACACGCCAGCAAAATTTCTTCCTTGTACACATCGCCTCATCCCCCTTCTGCATTCGAGAACTGGAGGTGTCCATCCAGCGCTGGCACCACGACGCGTCGAACCCAACGCAGGAGCCGTGCCCCACCAGCGTTCAATCTCATGGTTCGTGCTCTCTCTTTGGTGCCTTCCGTTGCTCAAGTGTGTGCTAGGTCGTCGGTGCCTGTGGCACCGGCAAGACATCCCTTTTGCGCCTCTTACTGGACACGGCCGTCGTATCCCCCGCCACCACCGGAGATCAACACGCTGCGCTAAATCGCTTCCTGAAAGGCGAACTCAGACATACCCAGGCGATCAATACTGCATGTATTGAAATATGCGAATCCCGGTATGACCGAGTACGTTTGACGGTCATTGATACTCCAGGCTTAGACTTTACCTCGGGAAATGAACTGAGCGTTGAACGTCAAGTCACTCATATCATCAAATACATCGACGAGCAGTATGCTGCCACCATGAACGAGGTTTGTGAGCTGGAGCTATCGTGAAATACGTTGAGGCTCAAGTCTGTTCAGGAATCCAAAGTAGTCAGGGAGAGCAGAGGGGATCAACATGTGCATTTGTAAGAGACGCTGGTCACGCTCTTGGCACCCCCGTCTGATAATTGCCAGATGCATCTTCATGATCGACCCCACTTTGACGAGGAGCGTTGCTCGCGGACAGTTCGTGCACGGGAGAACCGTTTCGGACGCTACGATTTCTCCATCCCCGACAGTCGATCACCCTGACGAGCATTCCGGTGAAACAATGATGTCACCCGCCGAACTGCGTGTGATCAGCCGCCTCTCCACTCGTGTCAACGTGCTTCCTGTTATTGGCAAGGCCGATTCTCTCACGGACGAAAGCCTGTTCGCAGTTAAGACGGCTGTGCGTAAAGGGTTACGACAGGCTGGCCTGGGTTTTGGGGTTTTTTCCGCTGCGAAGCCAAGAGAGGAGCTTCATTCACAGTCACCCTCCCGGGAAGAGGTCACGAACGGTTTGCACGACGGAGTCAATGGGACAGTCCATCACGTTGAGAACGAGGACTCTCACGGCGCCACTGATGGTGACACTGAGAAAGACAGAATGGCACGTGCCGTGATCACCCTCAGAGGGACTCGTGCATCCCGCTCCCGCTCTCGATCGCGTCGGGATCTCTCGTCTATAGCGCTAGACGAGAGGGTGCCTCAGTACCCTGATGAGACGGAGGAAGAAACTGTTGCCAACATCCGATTCTCTGCTCAAACTGTAACAAAAGTTAACCTCGACACCTTGCTCCCGTTCGCCCTTATTGCACCAGAAGCATCGAATTCCCCACAACCTCAGAGGCTGCGTCACACAACCTCCGATTCGGAATATTCGCTCAGTCACGAGGACACGGAAGGAACTTTGAGCCCAGTCGAAGCACCCACGGGCCAGACCCCGCCGGTATCTCGGAAATCAGCAGCGTCCATTATTCCGCAAGAGAGTCTCAGAGGCGTGTACACGAGGAAATTCCGATGGGGGACTGTTGACGTACTGCACCCTGAACATTGCGATTTCGCTGCGCTTCGAACGGCCATCTTGCTGACGCATATGAAGGTCCGTCAGCACTTTACGTGGTGCCTGCCGTTCAAGGATATAATGCTGATATGCTTGATCGATATGGCAGGTTCTCAAGGTCCATACTCGAGAGGTTCTGTACGAGAAATATAGAACCGAGAAGCTTCTCGCCAAGCGTGCCACTCGATCCATAGGTCCTGAGGAAACGAAACGTCTTCTTGAAGGTGTGTTATTCCGTGGTCTCCTGATGGGAAATGCGTGTTGATGCACCAACACAGATCTCGGATTGTAGCATATATTTAGTGCCTCCTGAACTGTTGTTGTTCTTGCTTATCGCTCCTCGTTTCGTGTATTTCTTGCCAAATCGCGCTTTTGATTCGATGGATTGCCTTATTTTCAATTTATTACAGCCTTGTATGTGATACCCGTGTCCACTGGTCTAGCATGGATCCTTGATTTTCTTGCTTCACACTTTTATGCGCGTTACTTGTAGCACGTTTATTTGATATATCTTGCTTCTGGGATGTGTGGAAGGAAATCTCTATATTCACAAGATCCGGAAGCACGAGGACAAGGTGGATGGGTACATGGCATCTCATGCGTGCCGGCCAGCAAGCTTGTCGATTTCATCCCGCGTCATTCCATCTAATCGATGCAAGAGGTAGTCGACCTTGGCACGACGTTAGCGGCGGGTTGTGATCATGGGATTCGCGTTATCGGCGTACCTCGACTTGCTTTGTCAGGGGAATAATATAGTTTTCATACAAGTCCACGACGCCGTCTACGTCTATCTTTGGGGTGCCATTTCCATGGGAATTGGTGAGTGCATCGCTGTCAGGATTGAGGTCCTGCGCATATACGGAGGCCTTTTTGCGGAGACGCAAGAGGACCTTGCGCTCTACCTCGGGTTTCGTTATCAGGGCTTCGAGGGCTTGCCTGTTTGGCTTGAGGATGTGAGGAATGAAAGCGGCAGGGTCAGCGGCGAATTTTGATTCCGAGACGAATTTCCCTGAGTGTAGCTGTCAGCCGCTGATTAGGGTGAGGAGAACGCAAGGCTGTGGGATACCGTAATGGACGCGCTTGCTGATAGCCTGGAGAACCTCGACGTCGATGGTGGCAGCACTGCCATAGTTGCCGTCGTCCTCGTCCGCATCGCTGTCGACGGTGCCGTTCGAGCGCTGGGAAGCAAAGGCCAGGGTTGCAGGCCTTGTTATGCGTGGCACGATGTCGCGGACGTAGAAGGAAAGGATGGTGGCGTTTGCGTTGATATCATTTGGATAAAGGATCTTTGGGAACACGAGCGGCTCCAGAACGGGTGCGGGAAGATCGCTCGTAAACGGATATTCGTCCGGACTGTGGCAAAAGTGAGAGGGGGGTGAGAGAGCGCACGGATGGCATACCTGGTGTATCTGCGTGCTTTGGCTGCGGGGTGAGAGTGAGTAGTGCGGGGACGTACGTTGAGCGTTGAGACGGACCATGGAATATCTCGATCTCTTTCAAGAACCAGTCGAGCCAGCTGCCGTCAAAGCCGCGCATTTTGAGTTCTGGGAAGGCGCCGGGGGCGTAAATGCGCGCATTGTAGGCAAATTGGGCGCGCTCGATCAGATCAAAGATGACGGTATCTTCAAGGCGGACGAGCACAGACCGAATGCGCTCGAGAGAGAGCGGGTCCTGCCCGAGCATAAAATTCTGGGAGAGCATCTTGCGCGGTCGTTGTGGTCGGGAAGAGACGAGCTGCGGGACGGCGCAGGATTATAAGGCGGTGTGGACGTCGATGCAGTGTCCTTGCCATCGGAGGAGGCGCAGAGATTGATAATGTCAATCCGGCAGCGGGTTTACTAATGCTCATGTTTCATTAGGAAAGGTTATCCGAATCAACACATCCATCATGGCGCCCCCTGCCGCGACGCTCCCCAACTCGAACACCGCCGATCCTTTCCCCATCAGCCTCGCCAAAAAGAACGGCGACACCGCCCACTACGATGTCTGCGAAGACTATGATGGCAACTATCGCTTCGCCCCGATCGAAGAGGCTCAAGTCTCGAGGGCCATGATAAAACGGTGAGACACCTCACCTCGTCCTCGCACAAAGTGGTCACCGTTTTCCACTTAGCTACTTTAACACGATGTACGAACGAGCCGTGTCCGATGTCGTTATCGTGGGTGCCGGAAGTGCAGGCTTGTCCTGCGCTTACCACCTTGCAACGACCCGTCCAGACATCCAAGTTACCATCCTGGAAGCCAACGTTGCTCCAGGGGGTGGCGCTTGGCTCGGCGGCCAATTGATGACCCCGATGGTGAGCATGGATTTCCGACCAGATTCGCAACTGCTCCATCTGCATCTCTTACCTTTCCTAGGTCGTCCGTAAGCCAGCAGACCGATTCTTGCAGGAAATCGGCGTCCCGTATGAAGACGATGGCGCCTTTGTCGTGGTCAAACACGCCGCACTCTTCACCTCCACTATCCTGTCCCGAGTCTTGGCCCTTCCCAATGTCGTCTTGTTGAACGCAACTGCAGTCGAAGATCTCATCATCCGCACGGACTTCCAGGGCCGCCAGCGCGTCTTTGGTGTCGTCACCAACTGGACCCTCGTCGCGCTCAACCACGACACGCAGTCTTGCATGGACCCCAATACCATCACTGCACCCATAGTGATCTCTGCCACCGGTCATGACGGTCCCTTGGGCGCTTTTTCAGCCAAGCGTCTCGTCAGTGCTGGATTATTGAAGGAACTCGGTAACATGAGGGGCCTGGACATGAACCGCGCTGAGCCAGCAATCGTCAACGGCACACGCGAGGTGACTCCCGGACTTATAATGGCGGGTGAGTGGATATCTCACCACCAAGATTATATCGTGACTCATCTGGTCGGTGGCAGGAATGGAATTGTCAGAGCATGATGGCTCAAATCGTATGGGCCCTACCTTTGGCGCAATGATGGCGAGTGGCATCAAAGCCGCCAAGGAAGCGATCAAAATTTTCGACGCTGCACAGATTGTCGATGGCAAAATCGTTTCGATTCAGTAAACCGACCAAAGAGCTTATGCTAGCCAGTTGTATTTGTTGTGGTACCGCGCTTGAATTGTTATGTAACACATGTTGTCCCGAGACACTGAAAGAGAGCAAGCACGCGCGCTGGTTCGTGCAAAGGATGCCATCGAGGCAGAGATTAATCTCCAACTCTCCATACTCAGAGCAAACAACTGCGACATGACAACACCCCTCGTCGATCCCGAAGGCTTTCCGCGCGCAGACTTGGACATTTATGCGATCCGCTCCGCCCGTGCTCGCATAGTCGAGCTGCGAAACGATCTCAAGCTTACCATGAACGAGGTCGACAAGGCATTGCAAAAGGTCTATGATCCCTCCCTCGTACCTCCGCCAGCACCTGCCGATGTACCTTCGACTCCGAGCACGTATGCAGGAGAGAACCTGTCTCCTTTTGCCAAAGTAGACGGCGTCGCACCTGGGAGTCCCGCTGCACACGCGGTACGCCCGTCCCTCCGCTCCTCGTTCCCAGTCCCTTCACTCGTGTATCAAACAGGCGCTTCGCCGCGGAGACCTTATCATAAAATTTGGTCATCTGACGGCCAACTCGTTCTCGGCTTCCTCTTTGGAACCTCTGGCTGACCTCGTTAGCCGCAGTGAAAATGTGCGCTAGTCCTTGATTGTGCGTTCAATTGTGTTAAACCGCCGCATGATAGCGCGAATTGCGTATACAAGTACTTCGCGATGGACAGCAACTATCGTTGCAATTTACCCCCCGAAGGGACTGGGGAGGCCGAGGGCTACTTGGGTGCGGCTATTTTCGATCATCTTGCGTTCGCTTTTCGAGTTCTATCACCAGCTGCCACATCGTTCCTTATCGCGCATCATGAGCTTTCGCTCGTGTTGCAGCTATACGAGAAAGCTGGAAGTTGTGTAAGTTGGGCCTGCGCATCCGTTGTGTGAAGTCGCAGGCTGTAGTACGTATCAAGAGTGCGATTCTGGACTCACTTGGAAGAAACGAAATGCAAGTGTTGACAAGTATCTAGACTGACGCTGCTCACGGTCGCCGCTATGCGTCTCCTAATCCAACTTCGTTTACCTCTAGGGGGAACCCGGGTCAAGTTCTCATGTATGACGTGTTCTACGTCCAACTACTGTGCCCACCAGAAATGTCTTCCCCACTGGATATTTCTATGTACTCGACAACACAAGGTATTATCCGATTTCCACACGCTCGCGGTAAATCATTGTGCCGTTGGTTTGCAGGGAAGTAAGGAGTCAAGATCAAACCTCCAACATTGACTACTTCAGCCCGGTTTCATTGAATGGGACATCCTGGTGACCCTGTAACTTCCGTGTCGGGCTGTTTCAATCTGTTTCATCGTGTCGCACGAGGTAAACGCGAAACCTGTTCGATATTGAAACAGATCAGCGGAGACGCTCAAGATCGCAGCTTCTTGTCATTCTCTGACGCGTTACAACACCCACGATGGGGGTTGGCGGTCGCAGGACGGATATATTCGGAGCCGGAAGGTACTGGAATTTGGCTTATCCGCCGGGGTAAGCTAGCGGCTTGGCAGGAGGTAACCTCTAGGTATGCTGGCAGCGCGTCCGTTCACCGGAAGGGTACAGCAATGTCTGAGCGAGGTTCCTCGAGGGAAATATTGGCAGCAATATGCTGTCGTTCCGCGTGGATTAACACCAGTCGGAACTCAAGATGACTACGAATATCTCACCTCCGGTGAAAATAACTTCAGATTCTGAACACGTCCTTAGGAAACAACGGGTTAACTCGTTGGCAATAATTTCCCGATGTCCAAATTGTCAATTCAAATCTTGCTGGGATCAGAATCAATGCCAGGTTCCGCAATGCAAGTTGACTGTGTAACCCACTTGTAGGTGAAATCGGTTATGATGGCAGACTTGCGTATGGTTGCTCCATTCTCTTGCCAACCTTGGGCGTACCCTCAGCAGCTGCGTGTCCAGTAGGGTCCGGAGCACTGTTTTGTACTGTCCAGTGGATTTGGGGGCCGTCCTGACTATACTGCCAACTGGCCAAGGATTATGAGCACAATCATATTACTAGTGCAAACTACTACAGCTTGGGCCCATACGCGAGCATGTGGTTCATCGAGATGCGCTCCTCATCGTGTCCTGCAGTAATTTCAAGTACCTCCCGCAACGAAGACGACAAACCACCCTCATTTACCCAACGCACAAATACCTCGGTATCCACGTCCCAATCTGATGTTTTCGTGTTGTGTGACCATACTGCATGTTCAAGAAGCATTGCCGCTGACGCAGTGTAGCCCACCAGCATCAGGCCGGGCCGGGGCAGTAGAGGCGAGATCTTCGTGGGATGTCCATAGATTTTGCCAATCGTTTCAAAGGCGGCTTTGACGGCTTCTAGTGGTGCTGAGATTTTGGTCCCAAGTTCTGGTGGGCAGGAATCGAGGATCTTGGTTCCCCACTTTGAGTTCATGCGTCAGTTCTCGAGCACTCAATCTTGTCCGAGCAAAAGACGAGCGACTGACGTGCGTGAACGCCGCGAAAGTGGCCGGGTCATTGGCACTACGCACAAGGTCCAAGGCGAGTACGGAGGTTGTGCCCTCCCAGATCTTCTCAACTAAAGCGTCGCGGATGGATCTTTTCGCGTATAAAATCGGGGTGCCAAGCCATGACAAAGGTGCTTACCTGCCAATGCCCACCTCTTCCATGTAACCCATTCCTCCTAGAGTTGTCATGCTCTCTTCCAGAGCCGAGACCGCCTTCTCTGCAGTAAATGCTTTGGCTACAGCAGTCAAGATTCTTAGCAGTGACTCGTCGTCCTTACTTGCGACATTGGCTTCCACTTTCCCCATGAACAGGATCGTGCCAAAGACAAGGTGCGTCAGCGCACGATAGATGAGACTGATGGATGCCAGCTGCGCTGCATGTACCGCATTGTCTTCGAGCAGTTGCTTTCCCCCCGAGATTTGCCTGACCTTTGAGTAGGCAACTGCAATCTCAAAACACTTGCGCAAGTGGCCTGTTCCAGAGATTGCGCTATGCATACGGGTGATGTAGAGAACAGGAAGGATATTTTTGACACCATGATTGATTGACCCAAGGAGGTAGGCAGTCGTCGATTTCAAAGTGAGTTCGGCGGTAGGTACCATGTGCGTCCCAATCTTGTTCTTTAGTCTGTGAGTGAATATACCATTGCTAATTGAGGAGGGGACAGATTCTCCAGGCTGCGGGAAGAGCGGCATGCGAAGGGGAACTAGGAAAAGGGAGAGCGAACGCGAACCATCTTGAATGTCTCCCGTGCGCGCAAGTGCGACGGATACGTTGCTGTCAGTGGCACTCGAGAACCACTTAAATCCATCCAGTCGATATTCTGGCCACATTTCATCTTCGGAATTTCCAGTTGGAACGGCGATTGTTTCGGTGAGGGATACATCCGAACCGCCAGGTCGCTAGAAATTACATGTGAAGTGCGCTTTAACATGAGAGAGGAGATGTACACACCTCCGTCATCCATTGCCCTGACGTAAAGGCTAGGGATGGATCGCGACTGTCAACCGGTAAGAAAACCACGTAGATTCCCTGATCAAAGCACATACCTTATAAGTCGAGGGAATAACCTAGTCTTCATCTCCGGTGTACCGACGAGCTCGAGGACTTGTTTGACGTAGTATTTCAGTGCATCAATGATATCAACTCCGGATCGAGCTCACTTGAGCTCACCTCTGGTACATCCATCTGTCATAGACATCGGGCATCCAACCTGAAAATGACCAACCCTGAGCTCGGCCAGATTCACAGCAAGATGAGCGCAGCTCACCACATGGGAATCCCCGACGAGCATGTGTAATTTGGCGAATCCATATATCCTGCTAAACTCTCCGTACTTCCGTTCGTAAAAGATGCCAGGGATGCCTTCTTTGAAGAACACGCCTTTCAACTCCTTCCAAGCTTCCGAGGCGTCGAGCTGGTCAATCCGTTGTCCCCAGTGATTGTACTGAGTCAGGCGCGGAGGGGTGGCACGCTCGCTGATAGCACGAACATCTTGAACAAAATTTGGCAAGATTCTGCCATTGGTATCAGGACATCCTACTCACTAGTGATGACTTCTGTACCCAAGCGCACCAGGTCGGGTTCAATCTCGTTTGCTATCCTGAGTGACCATGAGCAAACGTTTGGTACCTCATGGCACAGCAGCCTCACTCTGAAGGTAAAACCCTCTTCAACAGATTGGGTAGCACTGGGTCACTGAGATATGCATTTCGCTCCGTGAAATGCATCTACGGTGTAGGGGAGCGCACTCAGATACAACCATATACACCAGACGAATTCGACGTACCAACTGGAAACCGTTTTCTACTCTCATGATGTTTCATGCAAGATGGTCTTGTCGCGGGCAGGTGGGAACGCGGTGAACCTGGAAGTCATAAGTCCAACTTGAACTTGTTACGAATTAGAACGTTTTTCACAGACTAGGCTTGATTACATCTGCACGGACACTATGGTAGCGACATCTGACAAACTTAGACGTACTGTCTTGTATAAATGCATAGCTAGGACACATTCGTTAACACGATATAGATACACGCCGTGGCACCACGGGCGGTGAAACGGCATGAAAAAAGAATCCGCTACTCCACTCCGAAGCCTTCCGTTTCCCTGGTTCAAGAGTTAGCATGCATTCTGCACGGGAAATGAAAATTGATGTACTCAATAGCATATGTTAGTTTCCTTTCCAAACTCTCGTAATCTTCGTAGGGGGGTAGCTCAATCCTGTTGAAGCATGTGTGACTACGAGGCAATTGTGAAGGATCTCCAGATTTGTCGATCGTAAATCTCCTAGGCCCATCCGAACCCTGAAGATCCTTGAAACCGTTGACAGGAACCCGTGATGTCCCTGTTGCAAACTGCAGCAAACGAGCCTTGCGCTCTGTGGGCCAACTCCGGATGCATTGCCAAAACCATTCGATGACTTGGTCTGTCTTCTCGTAGCCACGGTAATCTGTATACGAGATCCAATCATCCCTATGGTAGGTGGAGTCAGTCGTCTCGTCGTCTCGTCCTGATTACTCAAAGAGAAAACGTACGTGTCGATTTCGGACATGCCACCGATCAATAACTCCAACTCTCGTTCATCAAATACATCAATCAGTTCCGCAGGAATGAGTTCCCTGAACCCTTCGAGAAGTGCAGTTGATTGTTCCCTTATTCTGGTCTTGGTGCGGTACTCAACGACAGCTTCAACATACTCCTTTTTGTTCTCTTCAGTGACGGTGATATTGGCTCCGCCAGGCTTGAGTTCTACCTCGATGATTTCTCCGAAGCGGTCCTCGGTCACCGAGAAAGTCTCATCGAGAACATCCGTAATGTCATTCTTCCTAATATCCGGGTGTTCGTGGTTAGGTTGCTCCCGGGGATGGAGAAGGGACCTCACAGCATCCATACTAAACTCCGATGCAGGTCTGCATCCACGGCTTCCAAGTCCGGAAGAGACGTTCTTTTGCCAAGGATCGTCTTGTAGAAGCTTGAAACGAAGTAAGCGTCTAAAAATCGTCTATGGAATATCCCCAATCCCATGATCCTGCCGATGAACCTAAAGTAAGTCAAATGCTCAGGGTTGATCCCCGACATCCAATTGATCTGAAGGGTGTAATTGTCATGTGCGGAATATTGGAAGAGCCCATAAGATGGATCGAAGATCTCGTGGGAAATCAGGAAGAACCATTCCCTGGGGGAAAACTCAGTAGTGGATCAGAAATATGCCATCTGTCATACCTGGATACTCCTCCGTAGTCTAGGCCATCTTCACCCTCAAACCTGATGACCAACCTCTTCTTCACGTCATCACCGCGCATCTTCATGACCGCAGCGAAACTGTCTTCCAGGACTCGATTTCGCCGCAGCTTGAGTTCACATTTACCCTCCTTTGTTCTCATGGAAGGCTGACTTCGGAAGTAAATCACTTTCCGCCTATAGTCACGCTTATACTGTGGGGCATTTGAATCCAAGTTGCTCGGCAATCGTGGATCATCCCACGTCGTTGTGCGAGTATTATGGTCAACGAAATATACGCGGCCAGTCGACGTCAAGCGCATTTCCCATCCAGATGGGAGTGGGCCAAGGGTGGCACTGGCAGTAGCAGAGGCAGATGCAACAGCAAGGGTAGCCTGGGACGATCGCGGATCGTTCCATGTTGTCGACCTTGTGCGATGATCCACGAAGTAAGGCCTCCCTTCAGGTGTGCGACGTTCCTCCCATCCCTCTGGCAATGGGACATCGGCATAAATCCCACTGGAAGCGGATGATGGCGGCAGGTGGGATTGCGAACAAGATGGCGGCGGTGGCGGATGTTGCGAGGGGGATTCTGGAGGTGGGGCAGGACGGTGCCAGGTGGTAGAACGGTTGTTATGATCAACGTAATATGCTCTTCCATCTGGATCAAAGCGACGTTCCCAGCCACGCGGGAGAGGGCCGACTTCGTCGCGGTGAATCGAACTCGGGTTATATGCACCATTGAGAGGCGACACCACGAGTCCAAGTCCATTGGGAGTGCTCGATCGAGGTCTGAGTGGTAACGGTGTCTGTGAAACCGGAGGAAGAGATCCATCTCCAGAGGTGCGGGGGCGGGTGGGGGTCGCACATGGAGGGCCTTCAAGAGGAGAAAAGGACGACATGGAAGGATGACGAGGGCTATGTGGTGGCGGGTCTGGACGAAGGGAAGGGGTACTCCTGCGTTGATGCAAAGTCCTCGAAGATATTGCGTCCGAAAGCTGTAGCGCAGGAAGGGTACTGGGCGCTTGTTCTGCACGAATCCGCGATCCTCCTATATGGGGCAGGGAGATGGAAAAAAGGAGTTTGCCGTACACTTGGGGGCCGCCTGAGGATTGAGTGAGATCTTTGCTGATGAGACCTAGTAGTGACGAAAGTGAGAATGGGAACGAGGAAGGGTGAAAGAAGGTTACCGTGGCCGTTTGCAGAGTAGGCAAGGACTTCGTCCCCGTCCAACTTGACAAGGCCAAGGAAGCCTTGATCTCTCTTCTTAAACCTCTTCTGGTCAAAGATCTGGATGGTTATAATGGATGAACGTCGAATGGTGCTATGTGCGTCAAAGGTAAGGAATGTGCGCCTATACGGAAAAGTCAACGAACATATCAAAATGCTGATTCCAGGCCGGAGAAAGGGTGCGCCTGATTTCGTTTGTGGTATATGTCTGATCACCATCCACAGAAACGACAGCAAAGGGGTCTGGAAGGCTGAAGACCTCGCGCTTGGCGAGAGAATTAGCGGCAAGAACTGAGAGTGATTGAGTCAGAGCCAGCGAGGACAGGGAGAGGTCGGGGGTACCTGTGATTCTGACGACGGTGGTGGAGGTCGCCATCTACAAATGAAGCGGACGGGGGAAAGAATACAAGGCCTGCACCACCATCGTGGCAGTACTACTAGCGCTACAACACGTGACCTATAGTACCACAGGGGTTGCTCTCAGGCTCCCTGTGCCCATCTTGACAAACGTCTTTGACAAAGAGCCATGGAAAAGGCTCAGGATGCTCACGAATGCACCGCAACCACCTTTGAGTGGACACTTCGAGGACTCAAGTCCTTGTTCGATGCAAGGTGCCGTCCCTCTGGAAGCAGGCATCATCATCACACTCACCATGAACAGCAAGGGTGAGACAAAGTCCAAGGTGACAAAGTCAGTCAAATTCGGGGGCGGACGGTGGCAGGTGCGCCCGTCTCTCCGCTATCCAGCTGACCACTTCTTCACTACACCCAGATCTTATATTATGCAAACTCGGGCACCGAGGGCGGAGGTTACGTTAGCTTATACCTTTCTTGTGAGGTCGGTGGTAAAGCTCGACCACACTCGAGTGTCCATTAACCTGTCCCAGCCAACAGCGGAAGAGAAGGACAATGCCATAGACGGAAAGTATGTCTCCACCCTTATCACATGCTCATCTCATCCATCTCTGTCAACCCAGATGGCTCAGGGAAGGTGTCTTCAAGTTCAGTTTCGAACTGCGAAGGTAATTTGGACGCATATCTGCTGCATCTCACCTCTACCACTGTTTCTTCAGTCTGGGAAAAACAGTATTGTTCAACATTAAAGAAGCACACAATCATTCATTTTCCTCAAAGGTTTGGCGTAGGTAGCTTGCTGCGACGGCATTTCCTCACGCATCTTTACAGACCGCAAACTGGGGATGGTATGACGTTACAAATCACGTATCTTTCAGTCTCACGCGCCCTTCGTAGGGCCCAGTTTGCTAGGCGAGATCATGTCTATTATCATTCCACTCCAGTCAAGGAGTCGGATGCGTTTTTGATCATATGCACCATCACATCCTCTCCACAGCCTCCGGTACAACCCCCTGTCACTCCCACGCAAGTCGTCCCGAAGAATTTTTTGGAGTGCATTGGTGCACTCCTGGACGATCCTCTCTATTCCGACGTCGAGTTTGTAGTTCCGAAAAGAAGTAGACCCAAAGAGAAACGGATTATATATGCAAACAAGAAAATACTGCAGCGCACTGATTACTTTCAATCCAGTAGGGCGCTTCCCTTTGTAGTCTCGTATATCTCACTGGTTCCTAGTGTTCAGTTCTGGCTTTGTAGAAGCCTCTGCGGATGTTAGTATGGGTGATCTCCAGCCGGATCATGACGATGGAGATACCGCATCCGATTCTACTTGCTTATTTCGCCAATGCGAAGACTCGGATGATGAAGAGGATGATCTAATGTCAGATCTCCTGGATGAACCTAGCTTCGACGGTACCATCGAGGCCGATATTCCGGAAACTGGCGTATCCCGCATTATAATTGAAAAACCCGTGGGCGAAGATAGTGCCATCGAGCAGTCTGAAGGGACAGCGAGCACAGAAAATAGTGTTACAACACCAATTGTTTCTGGAGGAGTTGAATCTCGCAATGTTAGGCCAAAACTCTCTCACCTATCTTCCCCGAGAAACAAGGATGTATCCCTCATGACAGATTCAGAACTTTTGAATAGTGTCTCTATACTTCCAGAGACTCCTGCTATTCCAGGACCAAAGAAGATGCAGGTTATAGTGGACGATGTTGCTTACGCGACCTACAAAGCCGTTCTTTACTATGTGCGACGTCACTGACAAATCTTTGGTTTTCACTCACCGGTCATTGTAGATATACACAGATGTTATCGTTTTCGCCCCCCTGTCGTCGTCCTTTACGGCTGCCATATCATCAAAGAGGCCAATAGCAACAACCACAGGAACGCCATCTGACAGTCAGTCGAGTTTAAACGAAGATTGCAAAGCTTCTACAAACATCGGCAATCCCACGTCAAGGCGGGAATGGATTAAGAAGTGGCGACAATATCGACCGGGGCGCCCTGCGCCCTGCTCTGCAAAAGCAGTATACCGACTGGCTGACAGTAAGTGAATTGCAACACATTTCCATGACCCAATCTCTTAGTTCGTAGAACTCGGTCTCCTGGAGCTCAGAGAGAGGGCATACCAGGTAGGAGATGTCATTCATCATGTGTCGAGCTCTGATCATTATGGCCAGCACATCCAAAAATCGCTCACTGTGGAGAATATTCCATTCGAGGTGTTCTCCCCTTTCTCAGCTACTTTTGCTGAGGTGCGAAAGGTACAAGTGAATTACTTTCTGGAACATTGGAGTGAAATCCGAGCATCGGAGGCAATGCGCAATGTATGGCGTCAGATTCGCAATGGACGGCACCCGGGCTTTGAAGAAGGTCCGTGGCTTGTGCTCAACCGCATGATACGGTGCTCATGGAACATTATTAAGTGTGGCCTTCTATTGCCCTCCATCTGGAGTTCAATCCACGCACTGGGATGTTGGCCGACGCACAACCGCCAGAGACCTAGTTGCTGTTGCGCAATGTATATAGCGTCTGATGGGGATACTCCTGCGTAGATGTTTGGACTATCATAGGAATGTTGTATATAAGATACTTGGAATATTCGTGTTTCTGCATCCAAGATCTCACCAGGCGAACACGCTGTGGTCATCTCCGTCACACATTCGTTTGATGTAAGGGGTATCAAGGGACATGTGACATACCGCGTCCAGAGGACATACACAATCTAGTTCAGGGGCTACTCAAAACTGGCGTTATTCAACGCTCGTGAGACTGCCCAAGTCTGTCCCTGAAACGCTGTCATTGCCATCAGAAACATATTCTTCATCGCCCTCTTCATCGCCGTGTTCTATATCTCGTGAAGCCTTGGATGTACTGAGCTGCCGCTGCCGAGCACTTGCAATCGAGTACGGACCTGGTGTTACTGTCCCTTGATGTGTGTAGACCCTTTGAGTGTGCGAACGCAATCATGATTGGGGTGACGAATCACCGTTGATAGGAGAGCCGAAAGAGCGGCTTGTAACAGGCTGAGAAGAAGGCCCTGGTGTCTGAGTGGAACGTCTTGGCGTGCCAGGGCGTGAAGTGGATTGAGCGTCGCGTCCAAGGACGTGGTCAGCGGTCCGACGGGTCGTCTCCCTGACACGTGTAGGATGAGAGTACGCAACCGTCGGTGATGCATGACGGTGGGAACTAGGGGGAGTTATGGAGACATCGGCAGGAACGAACAGCTGCTGATCCTCAAGGACGGTGTGTTGATGTGATGCACCAGGAGCTTTGCGATCTGTGGGCTGAGATGGGATGCGGTGGAGGTATCCGAACCTGAACAAAGTTACATTTTTCTCGACCGTCATAGCATGATGACAAATGAGAACGCACCCAAAAACGCATCCGAGGAGACCTTCCCCACCCCAATGACGGTTTGGCACAAGGACGACCTCTCGAAGATTGCTAAAAATGTCATGAGTCTCTGACAGACAAGCTTGTGTCCAAATAGCATACTCGAAGTCGTAGGAGTAAACATAGACCCGCAGTGGTTTATCCACGTGCTGGAATGGCGCAGGTCAGGCAATGTGCGGCCAATGGCAAAGGACGATCATACAGCTTCCACCACATCATAAAAATCGTTTTCAGCGCCAAGGACACCGCCGGACCAACCGATTATCCAGTCGCCATATGGGACTAGACCGGCACTCTCAGCAGGGCTTCCCTCCATCACTTCAAGCACGTGCCACACACTGTCGGTCGCGGACTCGAATTCACACATACGCATGCTAAGACCGAGAAGGGATGGCTGCGGGGGAGTACCAGAATCGTCCAGTGGAAGAGTTGCCTGTTGCGCGAGGGCCCACCCACGGGACGGCGTGATAGGGACCACTGACATGTGGGTTGGAGAATTGCAGAGGCAGGTAAAGAAGGAGACGAACCTCGTGTTTCGCGTGTTTTGCTGCTCCAGACAAGGAGGTTTAGGACCCTTCCTTCGTGTTCCTCGACGATTCGTTCGAGTTCCGTCGCATCGAGCTCTGTCTTGGCAGAAAAGGAATCAACGTCATTGTAGCCTACGATGAAGTCAAAGAAGGGTTCTATGGACGTGTGAGATGCTGGAGAGGACGGGGTAACTCGCAAGACATGAAGGGCGTGAGATGTCTGAGCTTGTGAGCTTGTGGACTGGCTAGCACCCATTACCAGTACTTGATGGTCAGTAGACTACCTTGTACCAACTTGTCCGAAAAAGGTAACCAATTTAAACACCATCAACTATATTCACGACTACCGAAAGATTTGGACAACGTCATAAAAATGCGCACTTTGAGAAGGGGGTTGGCCGCCAAGAAAATCTAGTAGCATTTAAATTGCCAACGTAAAGTACTCGGGGCCCAAAAGTTCAAGTACTTACTAGTACTCGACAGCACGGCGGGACGTGTAGTGTTTATCTTTGTTTGTCATAGCTCCCTTTTGTTCACTCAAATTTTCATCCGCAAAAAGACCCAAACCTTGGTCGCGTTCACTCAGGGCGTTGAGATTCCCTGTCAAGCACCGACTACACATGCGGCATGCGGTAAGCAACTGTGTTCTCGAGGACTATAACAGTTGACCGTCTCCCTCTAGCTAACATATGTTACTTTGTCGCCGTATTCTCCGAGCGCATGCCTCCAACTCAGCTTCCGCCCAACAACTCGTCGGTCATGTCCGTGACAGAACATCCCTTAACCTTGGGTGCAGCTCTGCGAATCTTGTCACTTGCGAGAGTTTCCCGAAAACTGCGGCGCAGCCACCCGCCTTCATACCCAGTGACCCGCCCCTGGATTCAAGATCTCTCCTGTTGGAGAGAGTGTTGCGTGTATCGCGTTACTCGGTGCCAAAGACGACAAAAGATCCCGAACCGCTGGCGAAACAAGTCGCGTCCGAGAAAACCAAGCATAGCCCCTTCGATGCCTACGCAGAATTACGCGCCCAGGACCCCACATTGTTTGCCTCTTTGCCAACAGACGTTCTTTGCCGCCTCGCAGAGGGAGCTGTCAAGCATGGATCCAAGGATATTGTGGATAGTCTTACAGCAGACATACTGGATGACCATCTCCTTCAAGAGAGGCGCGCCGAGGTAGCCACGTCGCTCCTCTGCGTCCCCCGCCGATATTCCCATTTGCTAGACAAACACACCACGCTATCCCTCCTCACGATCATCCGGCACCAGGATCAACTCCCTGCCCTACCCGCACCAGCAGCATTGCACGTAATTAAAACCATCATAAATGATACGACTTCAGATGCTCTTGACCGATCCTTGATGAATCTTGTCCTTTGTCCCTTTCTGAAACACCTCGCGTCGCTCGAGCCGCCTACCGGAGCAAACGCTATATCGCATCGACCCCCTGAAGCCATCTCCCTTGCATATACGTTAATTGACAAGTTCGTATCGCTCAAGTGGTATCACGAGGCTTTTGAACTCTTCCAAACCCTTTGCGACCGCGGTCACGTGCCTGGCGAAGCCTTTTTGACCGAGGTCCCGTCTCCGCTCGCGCATGATTTCGCAGTGATTGTGAGATCTACACTGGCGCGTGCTTGTCTGCACTGGGATTGGTACCATCGTGGTGTGGGATTTATTGGATCCATCATGAAGTCGCAAGATTCGCTCAAACAGGATTTAGAACCGCTTGCGCTGGAATTGCTGCACGCGTCTATGGAGAGATGTTCTCCTGCCCAGTTCAAGGCATGTGCTTGGCTCATGTGCCATCTCGTGGATCCTCGCCTTGGTATAATTATTCCTACGCAGACAATCCATCTTTTCTACACCCGGGCAATGCGTATAGGTGACTGCGAAGCGGCGCACATGTTCTACAGTCATACCCAGTCTCGTCGAGTCAAAAGGATGATGGATTACCCGTCACCCCAAGGCGCGACGTTGACGTGGTTGATGACTTACCTTGTCGGACAAAAACATGATGTGCATCTCGCGCGTTGTCTAGCCAAACAAGTTGTTGAGATGTCGGAGCTCATACCCCGTTATGACCGGGGTCGTTTCATTGCACTGGCAGCTAGCCAGGGATTTGCGACGGAAACGCGCGCGCTGTGGGAGAGATATTCGGTCGGTTACGGACGCGAGTTTGTAATTGGGAGCGCAGCAACGATGCTCCGGGTGGTTAGTCTATTCGCTCAGCGTGACTCGTGGACACGGACAAGGTTGGAGAAGGGGAGAATTGTAACGCGTCAAAACGAGGGCTGTTCGGACTTGGACGAGAAGGAGACCGACTACTACCGATTTGCGCGTCAAGTTCTGGAGGCGTTTCGTGAGTCGAAACTACCACTGGAGGCAGCGAATCACTTTGACCTGAGCGCACTGGCGCGGGGATACTTTATGCTCGGGGAGGTAGGGGAGGGACTTGGACCGTTCCGAGTTTTGATTGGGCGACGGGAGATACCAGACCGACACGACATCAATATTGCACTTTCTGCGATGGCACGTCAATCACCGAGGGCGGCGAGTCGAGTAGTGGCTCGAATGGTCGAACAGGGATTGCAGCCAGACGGGGTCACGCTTGGCACGGTGTTGCATGAGGCGATCGTGCAAGGGGACGCCGAGCTAGTGAGGGAGATACATGACCAGGCAGGAGAAATCGGGGTATCCTTGTCGTCAAAGACGATGGTGTCGCTGATCCAGGCGAGCGTGGCGGTGGGAGAAGGCGTGGACAGCCAGCGACTGGGTGCCAATGTGCGGCGGGCATGGGAGGTTGTGCGAGCGGCAAGGGAGGGGAGCGTCGTGCACACGCCGAATGTGGGCAAGTGCTGCATCGCTGCCTGCCTGCACCTGGAGGATCCGGCGATGGCATTTAACTTTTGGGCGCGTCTGATGCGTGGAAGGATGGAATGGGGGGACGGTGAGCAGAGGAAGCAGCGACGGGCGATTGGGAGTATGATTCGGCGACAGTGCGGAGAGGGGAGACTGGACGCGGAGCGCGGACGAGCGATGTTGCGCGAACTCGGGGAGTAGCTAATGATGATTAGATTACATAATTGCCGAAATGAAAATAAGTGTCCGAGGTTTCCCCGAAAGTGTGGCCCTTTCAAGTTGTTCAGTGTGATTTTGTTGCCCTCATCTGCTGTCCGTCTCGCATGTCATGTCAATCGGTTTTGCTTTCCCGTTCACTGCTTGCCATCGCTGACTTTTCTCTCTTTCTCTTCTCCACAGGCGACAATCTCAGAGTGCGTCTACCCCCGCATCACGTCATTCAAATCTGCCTTACCGTTGCAGGTTGCGATGCTTGCAGGGCCCGCAAAGTTCGCTGCGCCCGAGAAAATCCCGATGATCATAAACAATCATGCAAGCACTGCATCACCCTTGGCATCTCATGCACCTACGACTACCAACCCAAGAAAAGAGGCCCCCCTAATCTGTGCGTCCTTTGCCATCCGCAGGCGCTAGCACTCATCCTCTGCTAGCTACCTCCGTCGTCTGCAAGAGGCTGCCGCCAAAAATTCTCAACAAGATACCGTCCCTGATGACAAATCCCCAATTTCCACCCATCACTCCCTCGCCAGTCCCACCGTCTCCTCTCCGCTCCCACGACCTTCCTACCTCGGCCCGTCCCTCGCTCAAATCGAAACAGCCCCCTTGGTCATACCACCCTCACGCTACCCAATTGCAGCCGATTCTTCCCACTATGCATCCGTTAGTGCCACCCAACACGACTCGCATCATCCCACCGCAAACGCGGTCCTCCCACCTAAACCTCAAGACGCTCAGCAATATGCTTCCGAACCATATGGCTCATTCTCTGCCTACATCTGGTCGTACAAACACCATCAACCTTTGCCTATTCTTCCCCCAACTGCTATTCCCCCTCTTTCCTATCACTACCGCCCGCACCGCTTAGAAGACATCGCACCCAGGGACACCATATCACTCATCATCGCCCTTTTCTTTGATTTCGTTTACCCTCTCACCCCTTGCATCCACAAGCCATCTTTCATGGCCGATCTACTTTCCCACAGGGAAGAACGGGATCCCCTGTTCTTCGCCTTAGTCATGTCAACGATCGCGTCTACCCTCGTACAGGTCCCGAGATCATACCTTCCCATGGAACGTTCAGTCGTGCGCAAACTTGCGCAGACATGTTATGAAGCCAGTCGGCATATCACAATCGTTTCGTATGATCCTCCCACGTCCATGCACGTCGTCATTCGCTATTTGTAGGGCTCTATTCCCCCATTTACGATCCTGATCCAAATTCCCTTCAGCGACTGTGTTTACCATTTTTGCGAGGGACATGAAGCGACGCAACATGCAGCCTTTGGTGAGGCTGCCCACATTGCCGTCACCCTCCGCATTCATGAAGAAGCTTCCTACGAAGGATTAGACCCCATCGAATGCGAGGTCCGCCGCAGGACTTTTTGGCTGCTTTTCGGTGGTATGTACACACTGTATCTCTTCCAATGGAGCGTAATATTCTCTATTCCCATTGTCAATGTTCAGCCGACAAATCCATGTCAATTTTGTTAGGGCGGCCGATTTGTCTTCGTGACGAAGATTGTACAGTCCATTTCCCCAAGGAGCTCGATGATGAATAGTATGTACTTCCTCCATAACGGTGATCGCCAACTAAATTTCGCCCTTGTGCCGTCTGTCTAGCATTACACCCAGCGCATACTTGCCCCAACCACATGGAAAGACAGCGATTGTGTCCGGTCTCAATTATATATCTAGAATTTTTGCACTGCTGGGAGAAATATTACTCCGCATCAGGGTAGATAAGCGATCACCTCCCCAGGGGCAGTTTGCCACAGCACGTCTCGAGGAAGTCCAATCGCTGCATTCGCGTATCCTTGGAGCCCTCATGCATGCACCGGAACCATTGCGCTTAAAGCAGACTCACCAACACAACCACCTCCAGGCTGAATACGGCGGTGCTGGCTTTAGGCAGGCGACGTTCGCAGAAGTCAAAGACTTTTTCGATAACCCCAAGGCATCGCGCGCGAACGCGTTGAATCCATATCTGGTCATGCAAGCAAATCTTTACGTGACTCAGGTGAAATATTCTTTCCGTCACATCGTTCCACGGTTTAGTAACCAGCGATGCCAGCAACTCGTCCGATTTGTCATTGAACAATACCGCGACGAACTCGTGATCTCTTTGCAAGGTAGCGTCGACGAGCGTCAGATCGCGGAAGACCGAGAATCCGTTGCAAGTGATCTTCTCAACATCCTCCACAGGTGATTTGCATCGCATCCCGAGATGCGTGGTATGATGCTAAAAACCTTGATAGCATACCTATTCAGTCAATAGCTACCAACGGACCTTCATTGGTGAGACCTTGTAAATCGGCACCCCGCAACAGCTGATACTTTACAGGTCCACAAAGTACGGTTTGTCGCCTCTACGTTGCTTGATGCGGTCCGCAACGCAGAGACTGCCCCTCTATCTGCTGCGCGGGCACATGCATTCCTTTGTAATTCATCCTTACTGCTACTCGGTATTGATCGAAGTGACTCACTAACCGTGATTGCTATTCCAGGGGATTTCCTGTCAATTTTATCTGAGATTGAACGTAATTATCTGTGAGTTTCCTATCAAACTCTATCAGGCGTGAAGCTTACCATCGATAGTCTGGATGATGACAGAGATGGCACCTCAAGCGTAGGTAGGATATCTATGGTCTGACAGTTTCATGTTCACATTTCGCCATCGTTTTCTGCGTGATTTGCCGGCACTACACGGTCATCGCTCACATACCATCTATATCCATTGGACGCATGTACACTGTAGCAATTATGTGTATCAAAGTTGCAACTACTATTATTTCAAGCGTATTAGCAAAGCTTGAGTTCAATCACGTGCCATAGTAACGATGTCGAGCCTTTGTTGTCATTATTAGATTTAGCACCAGCAAGCACGAAACACGCCTGTTCCTTCGCACAAAGTGGACATTGAAATGTCATCAGACTATGAAGGTAGCGCCAAATTGAACCCTGTCCAGATCACAGAGGGTATGGTTGGGTTGACCCCACTTTTTCGTGCAGAGGATGAGATGTCCTTCCCCACTCATCTCTTACAGACGAGGCTGCTCTCTACGATCGCCAAATACGACTATGGGGTCTCGAGGCGCAGCAGCGGTGAATTCGTCGTGTGCCCGCCTTCCAGATCGGAGACTGACCATTTGACCGGACAGCATGCGAAATGCAACTATTCTAATTGTCCGGCTACGAGGAACCGCAACTGAGGCCATCAAAAATATTGTCCTCGCTGGAATTGGAAAGCTTGTCATCGTTGACACAGAGGACGTCAGCCAAGAGGATCTCGGAGCGGGTTTCTTCTTCCGAGACGATGATGTAGGGAAAAAGGTACCCTAATCATGACTTGTTCCTCTCCCCCACTCGGGTTGTGGAGATTCACCGGGCTGACGGTACCATGATTCGACAGAGAGTGGATGCTGCCAAGACTCGGATAGGAAGTCTGAACTCATTGGTGACCATTCAGGCGCACAGTGACAACGTGCTGCAAGAGCGAGAGTCACTCGATGTACTGGTGAGGAGCGTCGACCTTGTCTGCGTGACCGATGGGGATCGTGAAGGACTGGTAAGACATTTCGCGCGTCCATAGACTCGTCGCCTTCACTATACTGACTGGCCACGGCCAAGATTCGTATGAACGAAGTTTGCCGGCGCTTTGGGAAACCATTTTATGCTGGTGGAACTTTTGGTCTGACGGGTTACATTTTCTGTGATCTGCTCAAACACGCTTACATTTCCCCGTGAGCATGTCTTGACTTTATCTTTCGGTAAGATTGTTCCTTATTATCGATCGGGATAGCGATCGGTCTGCTCCGGGTGACGCACCTCGCAATTTGAAGGCTAGCGTCGTGTACTCACCTTTGCACATGGCCTTGCGCCACCGATGGTCTGCTTTGACGAGAAGACAAACAAAGGAACTTAATCCGGCTGTCTTGCATGCGATTCTCGGTGTGTTGATATGGACATCGTTCCCACCAGGTGCTGACGTATAAGGGATGAAGCCATCTGGGAGTATCAGTGCACCCACGCCGAGAAGCTTCCGGAGAGTTTGGAAGAAGCACCAGAGCTTCTGTCGATAGCCAATTCATTGCTGGAGACATCCGGCGTGAATAAACAAGTGTTTGATACCATACCACGGGAGCTGATCGAGTGAGTACCACTGGTATACATCAAAGTGTAGTGATGCTAACACGGTCTTTCAGGATGCTGTCCACGACGGCGTCTCACGAGTTTTCCCCGGTGTGTGCTGTGATTGGGGGGATGCTAGGACAAGATATTTTGAAAGCGCTGGCGGCACGAGAAGCACCGATAGCCAACTTTTTTGTGTTTGATGGGACGAGCGGTAGTGGGACTGTCTGTCGAATGAACATGTAATACAGATATTTCTCGATGGCGACTCCCACCAAGGCTTGGACCCTGCTCGGCCGTGAGACTTTGTCAGTCCAAGTTTGGATAGTCACGTTCAGCGCAGTATTAGCGCTCCCGTTCCCGTGCGCTGTCTGCTCCTCCCCTCCACGTCCATGCAGCGCAAACCACCTCAAAGCGCCCAGGAGTACTACGCAGTCCCTCAGAGCCCTCAGCCAGCGAGCATGCAGTCTGCCTCTAGGCCTCCTGCCCGGACTACCTCTCTCAGCAGTCAGTTTCAGCCGGGCAGAGGTGCGATCGCTCAGGGCGTCGCCACTGGTGCAATTGGTAGTAGCTATGGCCCATATTCCGTGTGTCCTGTTCCGTCCTTTTTTGATCTTGTCTGATTCCTCCATCTTCCAGTATAACCCGTCGTCGGCTCGAGAGAACGCCTTCCAGAACTCTCGATTTAGTGCGGCACCCTCAGAGGTCTCCTCCCTGACCGGGGGAGAGAAAATACCCAGCGCACTTACCGCAAATTCCTCTTCGATACCCCCTTACATGTGGGATACAAAGGATCCCGATCTAGACGACGCCCTCCATAACCCTGATCCCGTGCAGGACGCGGCCCTCGATAGTTCCTTCACCCTCCTTTCGGCTCGGGGGTGGGCAAACGCCTCAGTGCTCTTTGTCCTCGTGGTCGGCTTAATCACTCTCTTTGCCGGCTATCCTATCATCCATTACTACACGACAGCCGCCAGCACATCGTCTGGGTACAACCTCGGTGGTATTAACTATACCGGTCAAGTACCAAATCTTCCCGGCTTGCCAAGACTTGTCGATCCCGATACCCCCTCCTCTTCCCTATATCGGACTGGCAGCGATGGCTATACGTACGAACTCGTGTTTAGCGACGAATTCAACACAGACGGCCGAACTTTCTGGCCAGGCGATGACCCGTTTTGGGAAGCAGTCAATTTACATTATTGGTGAGTCTCACCCACCAATGAGTGCAGAGGTTTCTCACGTATTCACATCTCTGTACGCTCAGGCCCACAGGTGACTTGGAGTGGTATGATCCTCAGGTACGCTGTCATCTTACTCAAGCGTAACCACAACCTTCAACTGGTCCGTAAAGGCTGTGACAACACAAAACGGAAAGCTGGTGGTTACCATCACAGAACAGCCCATCAATAATCTGAACTTCATGAGTGGTATGTGGCCAACTTGTGCGGGTTTCATGCACTGCTGACTTTGTCATCAAGGTATGGTAACTTCATGGAACAAGCTATGCTTTACCACCGGGTATCTTGAAGTTAGCCTCAGTTTGCCAGGATCGTCTCAGGGTCCAGGTTTCTGGCCCGGTGAGTCCTTCATTTACTTGTGTGTCTCGTTGGTTTCTTACCGGCGACAGGCGCATGGACTATGGGCAATTTGGTATGTTCTTTCAGATTGACTGACTATCGGATCTTACTAGTGGGTTAGGGACGACCTGGCTTTGGTGGAACAACAGAGGGTGTGTGTATCTTTCTCTATAGTGCCACAAAACGCTCATCCGCCCGCGTGTAGGCACATGGCCATACAGTTATGACAGTTGCGACCTGGGAACGCTTCCTAACCAAACTTACGATGGTACTCCAGCAACGACTGCCACAGGTGGTCTTAACGGTGGCCCGCTGAGCTACCAACCCGGCCAGCGACTTTCTGCATGCACGTGCCCTAATCAAGACCATCCCGGCCCGGCAACGAGCAATGGATATGTGGGCCGTGGCGTACCCGAAATCGATATCTTGGAAGCCCAAATAGATTTATCCACGACCCCGTTCCAAGGACAGGTTTCCCAGAGTTTCCAGATTGCCCCTTACAACTACCAGTACCAGTTCAACAACGCGTCCCCGGCGACCACCATCAACGATTCGGCGATCACTTCCTTAAATGTATACAAAGGCGCTGTTTATCAGCAAGCTGTTTCCGCAGTGACTTTCGTCGATAGTCAAAATTACAATGGACAGAGTTATGCGACGTATGGATTCGAGTATTGGTCGAACCCCAGTGATCGGGCCTCCGGATACATTACTTGGTACAGCCAAAGCGCGCAGACATGGAAAATAACATCGGCTTCAGTCGGGGCCGATTCAATTTCAGAGGTCAGCTCAAGATTGATTCCTGAAGAACCAATGGTTAGTTCCTTGATTGACGTCCGAATGTGATTAGACTGATATCTGGTAGTTTATTATCCTCAACTTGGGCATGTCTCGTGAGCAGATCTTCAGTGCCCATACGATCAATTTCCTGATTACTGCTTTAGCTTCCTTCCAGGGTCCGGACTACGCGGCCCTTCAATTCCCTAGCGCAATGTATGTCGACTACGTTCGCCTATATCAACGGCAGGGGCTACAAAACGCTTTGACGTGCGACCCTCCCGGCTATCCAACTGCAGCATATATCAACTCGTACGTGATCCTTGGTGTCCCCCGAACGTTGGCCATCTAACTGGAGTACTTTCCAGGCATCTAGACGCATATAGTAATCCGAATATAACGACTTGGGAACAGGCCGGATACACATTCCCGTTAAACAGGATGACCAATACGTGCTCTTGATCTTTGTTTGAACTGCTCGTGTCTTTCCATGGCCCATACCACTGCACCGTGACACATTTCTCGTATTATAATACGCCTTTATTATGATTTATCGACTGGACCTTCCTCGCACGCGACCCAGAACATTTACATCCCACACTCTTTTCACCTCGAAACTGCTGCTTGCTGATCTCGCTCTCGGGTCTGGTTCCTAATCGATATCAGTATAATGTCCAGTCCATACCACCATAGGAAAGAAAGCTGGTATCAATACAATACATACGTCGAGATAGCTAGATGATTGCCGGCAGACCAAATTCTTTAAAAGACGCGCGTGAAGCAGTATTTTATGTGGTAGCATCATGATATCAAGTGTGGCATGATCAATTACTTGCTCGCTCAAGGCTTTCTTCCCTCTGTGTCCGCCTTTTCTTTCATCTCCATTGCCTTTCTTGCCTCGTTCGGGAATGCAGCATCTATAATGCCAAATGACTGTCCGGCACATGAGTATAGCAGATCGAATGTTTCATCAAACTCTGATATAGTTTCCTCATCTGTCACGGGAGTATGGTCTCCCAGAATCCGCTTAAGAGGTAAGCACTGGAGCTTCACCTTTGCAGAAGTGCCTCCCGGTAAGAACGCGCGCACGAGAATTTTCTTTGATGTCGACTTTTGCGCAAGCTCAACCATATGATTCCACTTCTGGATCACGGGGGCATCGCACTGGCACGTCCGCATCGGTGGCACAGTGTGAATGGAACCGATGTCAATCTGGAGTGGGATCTCCGTATAATCTATCTCGACTACCACCGAGTCGCGGTTCGACGTCATGGCGACACTTTGGATACGATCCAGGAAGAAACTGAGGTCTTGAGCAATGATCCGGTCGATGAAGTGGATATCACGCTTTGGTAGACGTGACACGAGGCCGGCTGATGCAGCTTAGTGCTCAGTGTCTTGACATCCAAAAGTTCCTCTCACTCACCTGCGCGACGAGCTTGAATGTCACGGCAGTACTTTTGATGGTTGCCGTTCTTCCAGTCGTTCACTTGACATTCTTTGCTGCAGTAATGTACGTGGAGGCAGCCTGTGCAACTTTTGAATGACCCAGGAGGTCCGGATTTGTCGCACTATATAACACGATGTGTAGATGATACAAACAAGTGGGAAGAAAACGGCAGACATACCTTTGCATTCTGGCAAGATTCGATATGCGTCTCATTGCCGACGGGCGAGTCGTATAGCGCTGCTCTTCTCATAACGATGGTCTCGAACACGGACCACGATCGGAATAACAAGCCGTCTTTCTCCAGTTTTCCTAGTAAGCTGCCCAAGTCAACCGCCTTCAACCGCTTGACCATGGGCTTCAGAACGGAGTTGTACATCGAATACTTGGGAATTATCTCCCCGAGTAGCAGAAACAATGGTTCCCAGTCTTCGCTATCCTGACCGTTCAAGTGTTTGGTCCATGGTTCCGTGGAAAGCATAGCGGGCAAGAGGCCAGCTTCGATAGTTTGTGCGATCCAAGGTAGTCCTTCAGTAGATTCCACGTAGGTGCGAATATACCAATATCCGTAGGATATACACTTGGCAGCGATGCAATGTTTGTCAGTGGCAGGGGCGGTATACTGGTCCACCACCGAACAGACGACGCTCGTAACTAGCGTCATTGAGTGCTGATTGAGAAGAGACGTGCGGATGGCGTCGTTGATGGAAAGGGTTGTGATGAGATGGGTGTCCCATACAATGAGGTCATAGTTGATTGGTATGCGTGCGACATCTTGTCGGAGGTGATCCAAAGCGGTGAGGGCGAGAGCGTCAGCGTCGCCACCGAAAGGACAAAGGATTTCCGACCAGTCCCACGTTTCTTGCTGTGAAAACGCGCACATCCATGAATCCAGAATTGCTGGTAGATGAAATATGGGATGGGGAGCTGGGTCGTCTGGGAGATAAAACCTTGTATCCTTGGTCTCCAAGTGCCACAGGGAAAAGAGAATGGCGATGATGCCAGGAGACGAGACGACGAGATCGAACAAGTCATGAAGGAATGTATCATCACAGATGCCTAAGAAGTCGACGATACATCTCTTGGCCAGGAGGCGAAATGAAAGATCGACGTCCTCTTGGTCCACAAAAGCGCTCTTCAGATACACGATCCATTGATAGAGCTCGGTCCAATGGAGCAACAGAGTCTGGACAGTGTTGTCTACCTCGGAACACAAAACGTGCTTTAATATGATGGGGCTCAGGCTTGCGAGGCATAAGGCTTGTTGGACAGGAAGGCTCTTGTCCATCTTTGACGTTTGAAGGTGGGAGCCATCCAGGACAGCATAAATGGCGGATGTGATCAGATCGCATTGCTCTGGAGTACAAGCTGGTGCAAGAGCTAAGCGACTCAAATCAGCAGGGGCATCGGTGGAACCGGCCTGGAGCTGTCTGATTGTGTCCTGTGGTCGTGATCAGTGGCAGCGAGAAAGAAATGGGTTTGGAACAGACATTGATCTCTGATTCACACATTGGGAGAGAGGACTGTTTTCGCCGTGTGAGAGACGAGAGCGATGGGGTTATATATCTATTGACTCGCTTAACTCAGGTCCTTTGTGACATACAGACTAGCTTTGTGCGGTTGAGGGCGCACACGTAAAAGCCTGTCACGATGTCGATTCAGCTCGGTCTGGAGCGGATTGGACGACTGGCGACGCACCTGGAAACCTTCAGAAGACCGACCATCCACGTTGCAGGGACAAATGGAAAGGGAAGTGTGACGAGCATCATCGCCTCCATTCTACACGCCTCTGGCCTCTCCGTCGGGCGATTTAACAGCCCACATCTCGTCTCCGTCCACGACAGCATTCTCATCAATAACGAGCCCGTCTCGTCGTCCGTGTACGACCATGCACGCACTCTCGTCGTCGCTGCAAATCAGCGCTACGATACCGCCGCCACTCCCTTTGAGCTCTTGACCCTCACAGCGCTCCACATATTTGAAGCTGCCGAGCTCGATATAGTAGTGGTCGAGGTTGGAATGGGCGGTCGACACGATGCAACCAACGTTATTCCAGACGACTGCATTCTGGTGTCCATTCTTACAGCGGTCGATCTAGACCATCAAAAATTTCTCGGGGATACAGTCGAGTCTGTCACGGAGCACAAGGCCGGGATCGCAAGACCCGGAAAGTCCTTCATTCTCGGCGCACAAAGACACCCCACCGTCGAGGTCTCCGCTAGACGCATCGTGGAAGAGATACGTGGCCATCTCATCATTAACATTCCCGTCCATCCACGGCAACTGGACGAGCCATATCATTTCTCCCCCTCAGAGCGACCCTTCATCGCTCCTCCAGGGCAATCCATCGAGTTTTATTCCACTTCGTTTACCCGGCCGATCCACGCCGAGCTTCCACTGCACGGCACTCACCAACTCGACAACCTCTCACTCTCTTTGACTGTTATCTCTACCTTGTTATCCGCCCAGACAGCTCCCGACAACTTGTCCCGCCGGATCACAGCCGAAACAGTTCGTGCAGGAATTGAGGGTGTTTCTTGGCCTGGCAGGCTCACCTTCCACACATTGCCACGTCCCGTCACGGCAGGTTCGACCCTTGCTCCGTCAGTGGTTTTAGTAGACGGTGCTCACAATGCGGCTTCCGCGGAAACTCTCGCCTCTTACATCTCCGAACTCATGGTTCATCTCAAGCCAAGGTCGACGTTGCATATCACGTACATTATTGCGCTCTCTGATTCACCTCCGAAAACACCCTGCGATACGTTGTCGCCGATCCTTTTGCGGCATGGTTCTGAAGGCCCCACGAGCAAAGTGAGGGTTGCAGCCCTGCGCTTTACACCTCCAGAGGGTATGCCGTGGGTTACCTGCGTCCCACCTTTGCAAATCCGAGACACAGTGCGCCAACTAACCCATCTCGGAGATGAAGATGTGTGGGCTCCACCAAATGACCTTCCTGTGGGATGTCAACTGCAGCGTGCGTTTGAGTGGACAGAGGCCGGCCAGGCTGCACATAGGGAAGAGAATCTCGTGGTCCTCACAGGGAGTTTGTACTTGGTTGCAGATTTTTATCGCCTGCTGAGGTTTCTCGGAGAGTAGATTAATACTAGTTATAGTACAGTTATAGTGCAAGTCGCTGGGCGCTCATGCACATGGGTCTCTCCCTCCAAAATCCCTCAGGCATAGTGATGCATAGCTTTTTGGCGGTCCCAACCGTTGACCTTTTGTACTGTGACTCTGAATAAGTTTGTACCGGTGAACATGTCTAAATTTTGCGTAGTCGGCCAGTCAACTTGTACTGCATCCGACATTTGCGTGCGCTAAGCTCAACTACACAACCCACGAGAGCTTGATTTTGACATTCTCTGACACGATCAAGATCATCCTTGAACGCGTTCAATGACAGGGCCCGGTTCTGACAGGCCCAATTCCTTCGTGGTGCATGAGTCAATAAGTGGGCCAATCAACCACAGGGACGCCTCTAACAACTCGGGGTGAGTGCTCCGTCGCATTCCGTTTCATCCATCCCACCATTTCTCGCAGATCCCGGTGGAAGCATCCGCCAACCGTAATACCAGTCCCAGTTGCTAACCATGAAGTAAGAAATAGCTCTCAGTTCGTGCTCCACCACACCATCTTATTTCTCCTTATCAGCGTTCCCAACGAACTCCTCGCAGTCATGACAGCCCTTATTCCCGGCCAAGAAACACTCTTGGCTCCAAATCCCGCCGCCCAGGCAACCCCAACGTCTGCCAGACCGTCTTAGCAAAGAAGCCCAACGAATACAGCTCCGACACCCATGTGCGCAAGCGCCAAAAGCTAGATTCTAACCTTCCCTCAGGTTTAACATTAAATGGCGCATCATCATCGCATACTAGGAGACTTGCTGCTCGTGGCAACGTTTCCGAACCCGACCTTCAAGTGATTGAATCGCCTCCTGCAGCTAACAACCGCAATAATCCCGTCCCAAATGACGCCGAGATTATCGACATTGGAACTAGCTCTG
Organism: Hemileccinum impolitum; assembly: GCA_003316335.1. Lineage (NCBI taxonomy): Eukaryota > Fungi > Basidiomycota > Agaricomycetes > Boletales > Boletaceae > Hemileccinum > Hemileccinum impolitum. The sequence continues at coordinate 289,550 of QFEQ01000247.1, forward strand.
ATGATCTCGGCGACCGTGTCTCTCGTGTTATCAAGTCGTCGTCTCCTGACCCAATATTACTGGCCCCAGTGGCAAGGGAAGCCATTCACGCCTTCGAAATACATCCAACAGGGTACAGCTTGTCTGCATCGAATAAAGGAAAGGGACGCGCTGAAGAACTGCCCGAGTTTGTCGTGGAAGATTCGGAAGCCTCGGACCAAATTGAGGAATTCACGTCCCCCGTACCTACGAGCCGGCCATCCAACACAAAGAAATCACCGGGGATACCCAAAGATATCGTTCGAGACCGCATGCGGTTCTACGAGAGTACACCCGCACACGCGCCCGCAGTCGTACGGTACCCCATCCAACAGGCGCCGTCAATCGACTTGATAAGTGGGACGCGTGTTAGTCGAATGAAAAAGAAGGACGAGGTAGGTGCAGGTAACCACACAGACATTCGCATCTCAAGGAGTTCTTTTAGGGAATATTTGGCAATCAAAGCAGCACATGCATGTATGATCATGTTGGAACCTCTTCGTCCAATTTCTCCAACTCTTCACGTGAGAAAGAAAAGATTCAAGACCTGCCACTGGAGGCTTCGTGTTTCGGTCACCACCTTCTTCAATATTCCGAATCTGCACCTCTCAAGCTATCATACGAAATCGCTCAGCAAAGAGTTAAGGTAACGTGGGGCCAATCACCTTCGGAAAGAATCGAGTTCAAGCTCGATAGAGACATTGATTCGGCAATTGTAACGTCTCTCACCATTTCTCCACTTCACTTACTCAGCGGTGATAATCTTTTACTAGATCGTGAATGATCGTGATGATGTATTGAGAGAAAGTGTCGTGGTTCAATTTATGGCTGCACGAAGTCAGGAATGGAAAGGAGTTGAACGCAGGTACAAGGGCTTCAAGGGAGGTGTGTGGGCACCTCTGGTCGAGCTTCTTACTGTGTCGTTTATTTATCTCCTGTGTGTGCCGCAGGGGGGGACCGCGGTGCGGGTGCTTTGACGTTCCTTTTCTCAACTACCAAACAGCGAGGCTTCTCCGCCACGGACTACCAAAAACTTGTCACCGGGATCAGGAAGGCGCTTAAGGCATCAACGGTCCAAATAATTGGGTCAGTCCAAATCTTATCTCGGGTTGAAGTATAATCACAGACTTTCTTAGGCAACCCAAGGGCCGGTCCGTTTGGGAGTATGCATCCCAACGTGCTGACATGTTCGAACAAAGAGAGTCCGGAAAGAGGAAGGAAGGTCACAGTGAAAGCACCACAGACCAGCCATCAGTAGTGCCCCGGTCCGTGACACCTTATTCATCGACCTCCGTTAAGACGCGGATGTCTTGTCCTGAGTCGTATGGCAAATAAATCCTTATCAAATACCTTCTGATCTTTTGTCTGTAGCAAACCCTCGAATGGAGATTCAGGCCAATTTATGCCTCATCGTCGCTCTGCGAGACAGTCTGCAATGCGATCATCGGGGATTCCATCCCCGCCCCCCCCACTAGCTCTGTTAGAGCCCGACGAAGTGTAAGTTTTATATCTCCTATCTGACAATTTGTTTGAAAAGTCCTGTCTGTCCAGTATCCTAATGTATCCTCCAACTGGTACTGGGGCGCTTAGTGTCATGCATAGTGATCTCAGGAGGCTACAGCCTGAAGAATACCTGAACGATACCCTTATTGAGTTTGGTCTCAAGTATGTTTCATCTCCCCACTAACGGATAGTCACCCATCTTGAAATAACTAGGCTTTGGCTTAATGACCTTCGCGAAAAGAGCCCAACGCTGGCGGACCAAATCCACGTCTTTAGTTCCTTCTTCTACAAGAAACTTAACAACAGAAAGAAGTTTGTTGAAACTCTTCACGCAGTCTGCTCATAGCTCATCCTATTTGTAGCCCAGAGGACGGATATAAAAGTGTGCGTAAGTGGACCTCTAAAGTTGACTTGTTCACAAAGAAATATATTATCGTCCCTATCAATGAGAAGTACTTCCCTCCTCTCATGCTTCATGCTTTCACCCATCGCTACCCACAGTATCCATTGGTACCTTGCCGTCATATATGAGCCTGGACATACCCTGGAACCACCTCTTCCGGTTTCCCACTCCCTGAATGCACGAGTGGCGCGGAAACGAAAACAAACACAGGAACGTGCTGAAACCAACCCAGCGGCCGCAGTTGTTTCCGAACCCGCGCTAACGGAGTTGTCGCTGATGCGATCGCATTTCTGCACGCAGGGTCCAGAGGGGGGGCCTGAAGCCGATACATCTTCTATGGACGCTACACGCGCAACGACGCCTAGCACGACAAGAAGCGAAGAAATGATTGTCGACAAATCCTGTTCTATCACGGTTGAGTCAGAGCCTGTTTCTGATTCCCGGGATTCATCCCCGAATTTGGCATATCCATCCTCGGATAGCATGGACGTCGATGCGGACGTCGCCGTCGCCGAAGTACCTGACCCCTCGACATCAAAACCTACACCAGCTAGTCGGTTTTATGGATCCATCCCCAAATCAGGAGAGGGGGAATCCGCTGTCTTGGCGGACAACGAAGACAGTGGTGAGGATCAACAGCAAGAGGCAGAGGTGAATGATATGTTGGCTGTAACGCAGTCATCAACCGGGGATTGGCCTGCTCAGTATGCGACTCTCTAGCAGAAATACCCTTCTTATTGATTCCCGGGATGTTGTCTTACCAGGACCTATATCTTTACCCTCGATTCTCTTGGCACCCGACATCCCCAAGCCATCAAAGTCCTCAAGCAATATCTCAAATGGGAGGCGAAGGATAAACGTAACATTAGCGAAGTGCGCGATGCGATTGGCAAGCAAGTCCAGGTATACTATCCCCCACTTTCATTTAAATAAATGATATCTCATCTGTGTGCAGGTTCCTGTTCAACCAAACTCCTGGGATTGCGGAATATACCTACTTCACTTCGTGAAGGTTTTCATGAGTGCTCCGATGAAATTCTTGGAACAGATTCTCTCTGTATGTGATAATTGTACCGACAATGCCAGGTGACGTTTACAAATTTCACTAACAGACGAGAGGCACTATGCCAAGCTCCGAACGCAAGCAAATGTGGCAGGACCACGACATTCCGGAGTTCCGGGATCATTTGAAGTCTCGGATCGTGCAACTTTCGGAAGAGTGGAAGGCTGAGAAGACGAAGGCCGTTCGAGAAGAGGCGAGTAGTCGAAGAAGCGGAGACGTCATGGAGGTGGAGGCGCTGTCTTCTGAAGGAGAAGTGGACATCGTGGAGGACATCCCAAGCGTCAAATCAGCCCCAGGCCCTCGACAGAAACGACCTGCCACGAGGCTCCGCGGATAACACATAATGTTACCTCTAGATTCATTCGACTACCTTTTCATCATGCTTTCGATGCTTATTCATTGATTACACAAGAGTTTATGAGTGACGACATGGTCACATACACGTATTCTTGCTAGAATCAGTACCCTACAAATGCTTTAGTTGTATATCGCACTGCTAATGAAGATAGCATGTCGGGATTTAAATTGAACCACGGTGAACATGGGAACAGAAAGAACTCAGGAAGAGAGGGAGACGGAAGAATAAATGTGCCATAGGATGACTGGTTGAAGTGAAAGCTAGCTGCGACATTGATTGTAGCAGTAGATAATAGGAAAGAACTCGAATTCGAATCAGGAACGGTTTCGTGCACCAAGCGAGCCTTGACGGCGGCGATATCGATAAAGGTGCCAGAATCCAAGGAGTAACGAGACAGAGATATGATCCGACAGGGATAATGTCGCAGGACTTCAAGGTTATAATCCCAAGGATATGGACAATGGAATCAACCAAGGATTTGATCAAATAAAGAATAAATACAAACTCGGTGATTAAACGAGAGGACAGGACACTTGTCTAGGTAGACGTCGTTCCAAAGAAGTCGGAGGGGGGAGGGTGGACTAGACCGGATAAACCCCAAACAAACGGAATATTGCATGCAGTAATAGTGTCTGACAAACATGATAGGAATGAATGTCCGAAGGGTTTATAATAATGGGGATGTCAGAAATTGCGAAGCCAGTGTTTCTTGCTGTGCCCGGAAATGTTCGCTCGTACATCTTCAGGTGGCACACGAATAAGTGAAAACGACGTTGGAGTGGGGTTTGGCACCGCGTCACGACGCGCCAGGGTAAAGGTGGGTGTAACAAGAGGAGACGAGGAAAACGTATGACCTCCTGTCGTCGAAGAACTGGGACCAGCGGATTCGTTCGCGCTACCACCAACAGCAGTGGGTTGTTGATTAGAAGGTGTAGCGTGTGCGAAATAATACCAAAGCCCAACTCCAATTCCAGCGCACTGGAGAAGAGGTTAAAGATCCAGTATCAAACTGTTTGGAGATCACCCACGATAAATAGGAACATGCCGATCACCCAGACCCAACGCGATAAACGATTAGTTCCACTCTGAGTCTTGATCAACCAGGAACTGGAGGTGGATTAACCCATGTCAGCCTTATCATAAGACTTTCCTACCTAGGATTCTCTTCTTCTTTAGCAACCATACTGAACCTCCTCCAGAAGTTATCCCCGCGTTCCCCGCGTTTTGGCAACAAGTTATCCTCGGAGTTACCACGCATGATAGGCTCTGAGAATTTGACATCGGACGGAGCGGGAGACTTTGAAGGACGAACGAAAATTGGGGTAATGGGGGACACCGGCGGTTGAAGGGGGTGAGGTGTGCTCGGTACGGACGGCCTATGAACAGCTGTCTGATAAATGGGCTGGGGCATACGAGGTACGCCGGTGTCTGCCTGTGGGCGAGTGACGCGAAGCGCTTGAGGGACCTGCCCCATCTGCTGCGATTCCAGCGATCGGCCTGATGGAGAGGCTGAAGGAGGACTTGAGATATTAAGGTTGGCAACGGGTGCGGGGTATCCAGGTCGAGGAGCCGCCAAGGGGACTGCGTGGGCGGGATGGCGTGTGCCACCGGCCATAAGACCGGGGCCAAAGTGTGGATTTCCTCTATCATACCTGAGGAGCGGATGTGATTCAGTGAGGCAGAATGATGTGCTGGTTGACATACATCTTATAGGCTGCTGTTCGTATCCGGCTCTGCTGGTTTCGAACTGTGGATGGAGGGGTATCTGAATAGTCGTATGGTATTTTCCAAATTCCCAACCAGGACGGATGTCAAGCGAGTGGAAGCCTCGTCAACCTGACGATTTCCGAGGCAGCGAGTGTCGAGTTTGAGCCCAGAAACTCTGAAGAAAATGGCAGACAACGAGTTTGAAAGAAGCTTCTTAAAATGAAACCGAGTGGACTTGGTAACCGCCGATCGTGAGAGGCGACATCGGCTAGCAAGATTGCTTCCCATTACTCCACCATTCTCGACATTACGGGGTTTTGTTGCACTCAACCCTATTCGATAAGTAACCCCTTCCTCATCGTCTCGACGGTCGGTGACGAACAAACGCGGACTCATCAATAAGATCAGTGTTCCGTTCATATAGACCACGTGATCAATATCTTATTTGTCATTATTTAACCTTGGCGCGTCGCGTCGTCGTACGCGTCTCTCCTTCTCCGCTTTTCCCTCGACACTCGCCATGGCAAAGCGAAAGAATATTGTCGACAGCGACGACGATGCGCCTATATTATCCCAGGCATCCAAGCGCGCCAGGACAGAGGACAGTGATGATGATTTCGCTCAGATTCCCGCTCCTTCCGTGCGACGTGAACGGAAGCCAGCTATTAATGGCAAGGGGAAGGCCAAGGACGAAGAGGTTGACACTGACGAGGACGAGGGCGAAGACGAAGACCTCCTCCAGGATGAACAGCCAAATGAAGAGGACGAGAAGAGGTTCGAGGAGGACCACGGCGAGGCTATCCGCCGTAAGCTCGAGCAGCGTCGCAATACCATCGGTGTACGTGGTTTCAAGTCTGTTACGGGCGTGCAGCTGACGCGGTTTCAAGAGTATCGCGGAACATGGTATCATAGAGTCTGTTGAGATGAAACAGTTCATGTGCCATCCTCACTTGACCTTTACGTTCGGGCCCCAAGTTAATTTCATCATCGGTAAGCCGTCAATTCAGCCAGTCGCACGACGATCGCTGACATACATTGCAAGGGCACAATGGAAGTAAGTATGCGTTTGTTGCTCTAGCCTATCGCTAACCTGACCTCCACCCTCTTAGGTGGGAAGAGTGCTGTTTTGTCTGCCATCACGATCGCTCTTGGTGGTAAATCCACTTCCACTGGGCGTGGTAGTGGACTCAAATCATTTATTCGTGAGGGTCAACAGTAAGTTGTATTTTGGTGCCACTATCCCATTATGCAATTGCAATTGCGTAGCAAGGCAGAAGTTACTATCGTGCTGAAAAACCAGGGTGAAGAAGCCTACAAGCCCAAAGAGTATGGGAAAAGTATCGTCATTCGTCGTGCTTTCACCCGTGATGGAGGCTCGTCGTGGAGAATCATGAGCAAGGATGGCACCCTCATCTCTAACAAGAGAGATGAACTAGCTGCTATATGTGACCATATGAATGTTCAGGTTGATAATCCCATGAACGTCCTCACTCAAGGCAAGATTTTGGCGATCAGGAGTATTTCCAGCCATTTAACAGCATTTCTAGATGCTGCACGTCAGTTCTTGAACGCCTCTCATCCTTCTGACAAGTACAAGGTTTGTGCTGGTTCACGGTCTACCGATAACATCATTCAAAAACCATTCATTTTGAGTTTTTTCTTCGTGGGACACAATTGGGCCAGCTCAGCGAGGAATATGATACTTGCTTGGACAACATCAACCAGACCAAGAAGTTACTTCATCAGAAAAAGCAGATCCTTCCAGACCTCCGCGCAGCTTTCCAGGAAGCTACTTCACGCTTTCAAGAGGCATCTAAAGCCCGCGAACAACGATTCAAAGCTGATGAGCTGAAGAAGGAACTTGCGTGGGCTCATGTAGCTGCTAAACAAGGGGCATGTCCTCTTATTCCGTTTAATGTCGTGACGTTGTCAATTTCAGTCGTATAGGAAATGGAGGCCAAGTTTGAGGAGCTGGCCAAGGCCGAGTACCGTCGGTCGCGAGTCGAAGCTGAAGTGCAGACAGCGGAGGTACGCCCGCCGTTCCCAAACCCATGTTTCAGGGTGAACCCGACTTTTCTGTTAGTCCCAGTTCCGACTTGCTTCTCAAGAAGTCGAGCGCTACGAGAAAGAACATTCCGAGCTCGGGAATATCGATCATCTCAATGCTCGGCGTAATGAACTTCAAGAGAAAATGCGAGTCAACAAGAATAAGCTCAATGACTTCAGAGTGGGTGTCATCCAGTGGCATCAAATACTTGTCTTGAGGGTCATTTTCAGAACGACCAAAATGCAATGAACTCTAGCATGATAGCTCTAAACAGGTCTATCAAGGATTATGATGAGAAAATTGCAGAGGAGACTCGCCGCTTGGAGGCTCATACGCAGGTGAAACGTGATGAAATTAATCGCCGTCTCGATGCTGCAAAGGAAGTTGTTGCAGAAGCCGATCGTCGCAACAAAGACACTATCGAACAGAAACGAAGTGAACTTCTCAAAAGGGATGACGTCAAGTCCAAAGGTCAAGCGGCTGAAGGCAAGAGACAGCAACTCCAAGAGCGTATCACTGAATGTCAGACAATGATTAACAAGTGCAAAGAGCAAGAGAAGAACAGTCTGGCACCGTATGGTATTGATATCAAGGGCGTCTTGCAGAGTATTAGCAAGGCGCATTGGCATGGGGGCACCCCCATTGGACCGCTTGGCCTGTATGTGAAACTTAAGGATCCGAAATGGGCACAGCTGTTGAGGGCACAGTTGGGAAATCTGATGACGTCTTTTGCGTGTACGGATGCGAGAGATCGATCGCAACTGAAGAAAATTCTTGACCAATCAAAGAAGTATTTCTGTTTGTTCATTCTCCTTGGTCCTACGATACTGACTTTTGCTAGTTTTCACGCTAATGTTATCATCTCAGAAAGTGATTTATTCGACTATACGGCTGGTGAGCCACGTGGAGATGTCCTCACTGTTTTGCGTGCTCTGGATGTGAGTCATCTCAGATAAACTGATGATGATGGTGACCCCCAGCTGCGGCAGGTCTCCGACCCATATGTGCTTCGAATTCTGATCAACTCGGCAAACATTGAAAGGACAGTGCTTGCGACAGACCGTAGAGTCGGTGATGATATCCTTAAAAGCCTAGGCGGGGGTGGTGTTGCGTGGACTGCCGATCACATGCGAGTGACTAGATATCCGTACGTCCACTGGTCTTTAACCCATTTATCACTCACCATGGACAAATTAGAGAGGGAGGCGGCTCCTCCATCAATCTCCCGAGGGTAGGGGCAAATGACCCACGGCGCATGTTGTTTACGACAAGTGATCTTGCTACTACACGCCGGTAAACACATGCTTTCCACTCCGTTGCCGATCTTGACGGTTCCCGGTAGTGATTGGGAGAAGAATCTGCAAGCTGCTGAATCAGAATACAAAGCTGTCCAGGTCGAGATTAACCAGTGCCGCCAAATCTACGACAACGTATCCCGAGAGATTGAGACGCTTTCCGTTAGTCATTAAAAATATCGCAATAACATGCTGACAGTGTTGCATAGGGATTGGAGCGTCAAGCCCACGAGAATTTACGAACGGCAAAGACATCACACGCTCAACTCCAAGAAGAGGCTAATGAAGAAATGCCAGCCGGAATATCGGGATTGCAAGATGCAAAACGTGTATGTATCCAACTTGTGCTGTCCGTTGTGTCCGTATTGATTCTCCATCTCTCAGGAAGCTGAGGCTGAGAAAGCTTCTGTACTGGAGCAATTTACCGATCTCACGGAGCGCAAAACTATTACTGATCGACAACAAGCCGAGCTTTTGACGGAAATGAATGGTATCAAACAGCAGATTCAGAACTTTGAACAGCACCGCGGAGAAATCATGGTTAGTACGCATCAGTGTTCGCTGCACGGCCTATTCTGAGATTCCGTGCAGGCCAAAATCGAGGGGGCCGTGGGGAGTCGACTGGAGGCGCAAACGAACCAGCAATTCTATCGGACGAAGCTCGAGATAGAGAAAAAAGCGGTTGTTGACACTGACGCTATCGCGAAAACTCTTCAGGAGGAGTTTGCTAGCTGGTCGGAACACGCAGAAAAGTATTGTGAGAGAGTCGAGAATCCCCGGAAAGTGGCTGAGGTACAGCGTCAGCTCGATTCAGTTCAAGAAGCGCTGAAGGAACGAGAGCGCCGGTAGGTTTCAGATCTTGAGTGACGGACCGTATTGACTCGATCTGAAAGACATGGTGCGACTATCGAGGAGATGACCATTGAGGTAAACAAGGCAAAGGCCGATCTAGACAATGCCGAACGTGACATCCGTAACCTTTCCGCTCTCAACCACGTAATACCGTTTTCGACTTTGTATTCAAGGGACGCATACTCACAATTTGTCCAGGCGTTGAAGAACTCGCTTGTGATTCGCCTGGATAGGTGGCAAGAATTCCGACGCCACATTGCACTTCGTTGCAAGCTAGTGTTCCAGTATCACCTCTCCCAACGGGGTTACTACGGCAAAGTGTTGTTTGACCACGTTCATCAGACGCTGCAGCTCAAGGTTCAAACTGATGACCAAACATTGACTCAAGGGAGAGATAAAGATCCCCGGTCTCTCAGTGGTGGCGAAAAGTCATTCTCGACTATCTGCTTGCTGCTATCGTTGTGGGACTCGATCGGTTGTCCACTGCGTTGTCTTGGTATTTAGATACCCCTGATCTGACGTTGCAGTCATCTGACAAAGCTTCAGATGAATTCGATGTTTTTATGGATGCTGTCAACCGCCGCATCAGCATGCGCATGATAGTATGTCTAACGTAATTCCCCACCCTTCTTTGTCTCACTGCAGTGGCAGATTGACACTGCAAATGCGTCCGACAAGAAGCAGTATATCCTGATCACTCCCCAGGATATGGGCAACGTCCAGTTTGGGAACACAGTCCGCGTACACAGGATGAGTGACCCGGAGCGTGGTCAAGGCACGTTGGCCTTCAGTTGAAGAACTGATTATTTTCTTCCAAGCTACCTTAGTGTGGGACCGTAATTGGTCCGCTATTGTATCCGTATTTTACTCGCTCGCATATTGTTCGTGATCACTCTACATGGCAAAAATCTTCTCTAAGATCCCAAATACAAACGAACTCAGAAACTACATGACATGATGCTCAGTCCACGAGTTTTTTGCCTTCATCCCTGAATCGTTTGATTGTTTCTCGCCAGGGCTCCCAGACCTGTCCGTACTTGTCGAGAAGCCTGGCAAGCTCTTCCCTCTGCTCTTTCTGTATCGTACATGAATGAGTTGGGTAACCTGCGGGTATGTCGTGACTCACCAAATTCCACGGTTCTTCACCACCGTAAACATCTGTGAACAGATCGCGAAGGTCCCCCTGCTTGAGTGTTTCGGCCCGCTTGAGTGTAGCAATGACATCACTCTTAAGTTTCGCTTTGAGCTCTTCTTCTTCCTTGTCATTCCACCAGCCTCTTGACTCCATGAACAGCCGGAAACGCGTGATTGGATTATCGATTTTTTTCCAATTCTCCACTTCTTGCCGTCCACGGTATGCAAATGAGTCATCAGACGTCGAGTGGTGACTAACACGGTATGTCATGGCTTCGACCAACACAGCGCGGCCGCTTTCGAGGCATCTTCTGCGTGCCTCCTTGACGGCATTAAAGACCGCCAAGATGTCGTTACCATCTACTCTGACTGTTTCGATACCATATCCAGGTCCGCGTGCAGCTATTCCATCACCATAATACTGTTCGTGCGCAGGCGTTGAGATTGCGAAACCGTTATTACGTGCCAAGAAGATGGTTGGAGACGGTATTGTTGAAGCAAGGAGCATTCCCGCGTGAAAGTCTCCTTCCGAAGCGGCACCTTCACCAAAGAACACACAAGCTACGTTCTTGTTGCGTCTTGCGGGATCACGCTTGAGTGCGAATCCGACGCCAGCAGCCTGTGGTATCTGGGTTGCAAGCGGAGATGAGATGGTATGAAAATGATGATCGACAGACCCAAAGTGCTACGGGGAGGATTAGCGTCCAAGGTAGACCGGATGGCAGGAAAGTTGCCAACCATGGGCATCTGTCGACCTTTTCCACTCTTGTCCTCGTGATTTCCAAAGCACTGAGCCATTGCGGCATTGATACCAAAGCCTCTCCATAGGAGCACACCCATTTCACGGTATTGACCTGTGTTGGTCGCGATGATGAGGAAATGGGTGCAGTGGGAGCGACGAGAGCTCACCTAGAACTCTTTGAAATGACGTCAGAAGGGTGTAAGACCAAAAAGGACAAAAAGACACACTCATCATCGTTGGCCAACGCCGCGGCAGAACCGATTATGGTAGCTTCCTCGCCATACTAGGGGAATGGTCACTGGGAGAACTATCAAAGGTGAGGCAAAGTGACTGACTGAAGTCATCTAGGAAGCGTTTCATTAAAAACCGTCTTTGGATATCAGCGGGTGCAAGCGACATACATAAAAAGAGATCTTGCCTTGACGCTGGACATTGTACAGAACGTTGTCCATCGTCGGCAAGAGTTGCATGTGTTCGTATCTAGTAGAGGGTGTATATTAGTGGTGATCGTAGCAGGCGCAGGCACACAAACGCACAACTTGCGGGCAAACTCTGGGGTGATCTAGATGGTTTGATGAACAGAGCAGACGGAAAGAGGGAGAGGGAGAGGGAGACCGACGTCTGGGAGCTCTGCCTCTTCGATGAGGTTACCGAGGCCATCTAGCACTCTGTAGGTGGATATCTGGCCTGCTCCTTGCGTGACGGAATTGAAGAACTCGAGCCTTGGGGAGACAGGGGAGTTCGAGGCGGGGAGTACGCCATGATTGAGCTGTTTGGGATGAGACTTGTGCGCAGCTGTCGCGAGCGATCTCAGACCGACGAGACGAACTGGAGGTTTGAACATTTGCGGGACAAGTTCGGTCGCACAGAGAGGCCCGGAACTTGGCCGTTCTGTGCATTACATACGACAAACACGGAACCGAGTCTCATGATCATAGCTTGAGCGCCTCCTCCGCTGCCTTTCTGCGACCTCCCAACAGCAACGTCACATAGTCTGCACCACCCAAAACAGATTCTCCTTGCGCGCCAGGTCTCGCCTTGGCCTTGGATTTCAGGCCGGCGCGTTTCTTGGCTGACTGAACGGATGGCGCTGGTGCAGTCACCGGTTTTGGCTGGGTGGTCGACGACGAGGACGTCTTTTTCTGCACACACGATGGGTCAACTTGGCACATCGCGAGACGGGGACAGCACTCACGACTCGTTTGTGTAGTTTTGCACTCTGACCCATCGCCGCACAAATATTCCCACGAATCGACCCGGATTGAAAACGGACGAGCGGGCTGTTCGCCTCTTTTTCTTCTTCACGTCCACCATGTCCCTCCCTCAGCCCGTCCCACCCTCCTGGAAGGTTCGTCTCCTCCACCTTTCATCGTTCTCCGTTCTCACTCTCCGTTTGTCTACAGGACCTCGGAAAGTCATCCAATGATCTGCTATTCAAGGACTTCCCCTTCTCCGGCACCTCCCTCGAGGTCAAGACCAAAACACCCTCCAAAGTTGCCTTCAAAGTTGCCGGTCTCCGTGACTCCAAGACACAGGGTATCACTGGTGACCTCGAGGCAAGGTACGCCGACCCCAAGAACGGCCTTGCCTTCACAGAGACCTGGACAACCTCGAACGTCATCAAGTCTCAGATCGAGCTTGAAAATTACATTGCCAAAGGCCTGAAGCTCGATGTCAACACCTCCTTGATCCCCGACAAGGGCTCAAAATCCGCCCTCTTCAACGTCATCTACAAGCAGTCCGGTGTCCACACACGCGGTGCTCTCGACGTCTTCAAGGTGACATGTCATTCCATGTCGCTTCCACCTCACTTTTCATCTCTTCTCTAGGGTCCTACTTTCACTGCAGACACCGTCTTTGGTCGTGATGGTTTCCTTTTTGGTGCCGAGGCTGCTTACAACGTCACCGAGGGTAAAGTTACTCGCTACGCCGCGGCCGTCGGTTACAATGCCCCCGAATACGCCGTCACCCTTCACGGTCTCAACAACTTCAACTCCTTCTCCGCGAGCTATTACCACCGCGTTAGTTCGGACGTCGAGGCTGGCGCCAAGGCTGTTTACGACACCAAGTCGACAACCTCGGGTGTCGCGCTCGAAGTCGGTGCCAAGGCGTATGTCTGGTTGACCCTCACCCTCTCGTCTACTGATCTTTGTCTTTTTCAGCTTCCTTGATTCGGCCGCGTTCGTCAAGGCTAAGATTAACAATGCAGGCGTTCTTGCTCTTGGTCTGTCTGCGTATCTTCACACACAGTTTCATATAAACTTACGAGGAACATAGGCTACACCCAGACTCTCCGGCCAGGTGTGAAGGCGTCATTCGGTCTCGCTCTAGATACTCAACGTCTGAACGACGTTGCCCCTACCGGTCCTGCCCACAAGGTCGGCGCCTCCATCACTTTCGACGCATAAAATTATTCCATAGTAGGATGTGTTTTACTGGATTCACAGTACAATCAATTAATCTGTGGGCCCTGAATATTGGATGCAGTCCATCTACCCATAGATTGTACACTGCTGAATGTCGTTCAACTACTTATCACTCCTGCGTTCGTATGATGCATCAAGGATCACGCAAATACATCATGCAGCCAGGCCTCGTAGTCATACTCTGGTTCTCCGACCTCATCCTGAGAAGAAGGTAGCACCTCCCGTAGATAATCAATCGCACTAACAGGAAGCTGAGCTAGCCTCATATCCAGCTCAGTCACAAATGGCTGCAAGTGGTCCTAAATTTGACCAGCACGATCATGACATTGATGCAAACTCACCTTGTTCTCCGCAATCCCACGGAAGGATTCTCGAAGCTGTTCTGGTGAAGTTTGATCTTCAGTAATGTCCACCTGGGTCCACTGTCGTCAGTACTTAAAGCAAACTACATAGAGCTGCAAACGCATACCAAAAGATTGATGAAAGCTTCAAAGGTCACTGCCCCATAGTCTTGGACCAGATGATCGTAGATATAGACCAAGTCATCGTCCTGCTTTACCTTCAGAATGTCGTGATCTGCATGAACAGCACTTCCCACCGTATATATGATGCCAAGACTGGCTAGAGCTGCACTGAACTCCGACAGGATGAGGGTATTAGTTTCGTCTCGGTCAAAGTACCGGAATGTGCTTTCGAACTGCTCCAACTGGGCTGGTGTCAAATTGGTCATGTTTCTCGATACAATCTGCCGCATGTCAGCACGGATCACAATATGAGGAGTAACGAGATGAAACACGCACTTGGTTGTCAATGAAAGAGATCTTCTTTGCAATCGCTTGAGTGACTAGTTCGAGTTCAAAGTCAAGGTCTTGCCAAGTAAACACCGTGTAGTCGTTTTCCTCCACATTGGCTTCAGTACAATCATTCTCAGCTTTTGCTACCCGAGCCAAGGCATCAGCCAGACCGGGGACTCGAAGTTGTATCTTCCGAACTTGGTCTTGCTGCCCCTTCAGTGAGACAGAGACCTCGGTCAAATATAATAATCGAAGGAAATGGCATGGCAAACCTCTAATGGGCCTTCCACGCTAGCCAGATCAAGCGATACACCATGTAGGCGTTGCGAGAGGTCGTTCGCGAGATCAGCAAACTGTTTCCGGAGGGATTCTTTGATTCTAAGAGGCATAAGATGTTGCAGCATCTGCAAAGTGGCACATACTGTCGTATTTGTGCGTTTATTGATCTGGAACGCTTTTCCTCTGAATCTAGCAGTTCGTTCCACGCATTGTCTATATCCTAGATATCTTGAGTGAGCACGGGATGAAAGAGGTGTCGGCACTCCCAACCGAAAGTGCAAGTCCAGCAGGAGGGACATATTCCCTCAATCCATACGTCCTAAGTTTCGTTTGGATGTTGCCAAAAAGAGTAGTGACATCTTGTCGTTCTGTGACCCAAATGCGTTTCGTCGTTTGCTTATATGTTGTAAAAGCCGAGGACTGTCCCTTGGCATCTGCGTATGTGCCAACGAATCTACTTGCCCTCCACTGTTCTTGGACTTCAGTCAAAGCATGAAGCAACTATGAAAACAATCAGATCGAGACGAAGCACATTCTAGAAACCCACATTGCGAGCCCTGCGCTCGTAATCATTCTTGCTCGTCCACACAGACTGCATGAGCTCCGCGAACTTCTCGACGCGACGAGAGACCGTCTCCGCCTGATCTGTACACGCGATCTATGAATGACGCGATCTTTGAGAACACACCAACTAACCCATTGAAGAGAATGCATGGAAATAACTGGCAATATAAGTCATAACACTACGTTCATCTGGGCGGTCCGAGTCACACAGATCTTCAACTTCGAGCAGTTGCTAGCAAAGAGGCCTCAAATATGACACCAACTCAGGATAAGAGGACACTGACTGGAATGCCAAGATGATCAGCAGCAACCAGGAATGCCAGGCGCGTATTCCCGTGAGGATCTGACTAGGCTGATGTCACTCCCGGGAAAGGAGGGGAAAGGGTGTCTCTTACCTTGTTCAGCTTGTCATAATCTAAGAGGTCCGGACGATGGCAATGAATAAGGGCACATCTCAAAGTATTGATGAGGGTGACATCTGGCTGAGGAAAGGGGAGCGCTTACAGCGCAAGGCCATCTGACCAGCTAACAGAAAAGTCTTGGACATTGACTTCTTTATACGGGGCCGTCTTTCGCTGACACCAAAGCAAAAGCCCTTCCTTGGCTGAGAGCCCTTCCTCACTTGTGATGGTACTCAGACAAACACTACCCCGTGCTTTGCGCATCACTCACCTGATGTCTGCGATTGTAAACCGTAGGACGAGAGTCCATATCATGCCGAGTATAAGCTTTAAGTTGCCATCTATGATATCTGCAACCGATTCTGCTGAGCGATGGGGTTGTGCCACAACTTGTTCGAGACGATAGCACCTTCGGGACCAATATTGGTCAGTTTTATGCCCCTCTGTCTGATGAACTCCAGCGCCTTGTTTACGTTCTCTGCTTTCTGAACGCGCATCCTTGGATTCCTGTTATATCTTCCAAGTGAGGTATCTCCTGAAAGTGACTTGAGCGGCGACACCGTGCAGAAGGTGGGCCATTACCCATGATTTCCTGTTGAGATGCAATGAGCGATCAAGATGCAAAACAAGATACTGGGGTACGACGGACCATTAATTGAATCAGGCGCACGCCATCAGAGAGATCCTGGACGAGCGAGCGCATAGGTGGGTATCCGTTGGTCTCCAATTTGGTGTTGAGCCTAGAATTGTTGGGGATAGAAATGCGGGCCAACCGCAACATGGAACATACAACGCACCACTTGCAAAATGTCCTCTCTTGAGTCGAGTCCATGATGGGGTCTTGTACGACGCGGAGGTGTCACCCGCAACCACGAAGAGTGTAGCGAACTCGGAGCGATTGGATGTTGAAATCAAAGGGCTATGCACGGGCAGTAGTAGTACTAGCAGAGACTGCCAGTATTAGTAGCGCGTAATGTAATCTTCGGGACGCGCTGATTACATACGTCAACGCGCCGCAACTTCAAAGCCCACCCACCACCACCACCGTCAGTCATGGCTACAACCCAGTTTGACCGCATATATCACGGCCTATCTCCAGAAGTCGGCAGTAAGGACAATCTCTGGTGATGGTGAGACTTGGATTCATGGCCATTTCTAGAATTACGAGTCGCGGGCAGCGGCATGGCCTGGAAAGGCGAAGAAAACGAAACAGTGAAAGCGATACCCGCAGACGAGATCAAGTGGGCACAATGGTTCCGCGTCGCGAGAAATTTCCAGCTCAGAGTCGGGTTAAAGGACAGGCGGAGAGAAACGTTTGATGGTTTCATACGTGAGGTGCGTGGAAAGCCGGGTTCCTCCAAGGGAGAAGCCAGCGAACAGCTCTCTTTGCCACAGGATCATGACAAACTCGCGGGTCTACTCAAGCAACACTTTGGCGTGACGTTGGAGATCAAGGACGTAACGTTCAAAGGATGGAACTGGGGTGTCACCGATATTCAAGGTTCGTCAGGGGGTGTACGAGGTAATCGGCCAATTCTTATCTTTGCTCAGGACAAGACCTCGCTTTCCTGGTGTCAAATAAGACTGCCTTTGAGCTACCTTTGAAACAGGTCGCCAATTCCAACATTGCCGGAAGGACAGAAGTATCTCTCGAATTCATGTCTTCATCTTCAGGTGGTAAGAAAGCATCAAAAAATGCGCCGGATGAGATGGTCGAGATTCGTTTCTACGTCCCTGGTACCCAGGCAAAGCTTCGTGGATCGGATGCTGGCTCACAAAAGTCCGATGTTGAGGACGATGGCGAGGAAGTCAGCGCAGCTCAAGCTTTCCACGATGCCATCAAAGACAAAGCCGAAATCGGACAAGTATCTGGCGATCTCGTTTTGAGCTTCGAGGAAGTGCTCGTACTTACTCCTCGTGGCCGTTACGATGTGGACATGTTTCTTGACTTTCTACGACTCCGTGGCAAGACTTATGATTACAAAATTCTTTATTCGAGTATTTCAAGATTATTTCTGCTTCCCAAGGATGATCAACACGTTCTGTTTATTGTGAGTATCCCTTATTTTCTTAGCATGACACTCCAACCATGAGAAGCTTGGTCTTAGCACGCCGATCAGACAAGGTCAGACTAGATATCAATATCTGGTCATGCAATTCGCGCGCGAGGAAGAGACGACTGCCGAGTTGAACATGTCCGAGTGCGTCGACACTTGATTGACTATCATCGCTTTTGGCTGAATGGCCTTGTACTAGAGAGGAGATCACGAAATACGATAGATTGAAGAAGAATTATGAAGACCCTACATTTGAGGTCGTGTCAGGCGTCTTCCGTGCATTGTCAAAGAAGAAAATCATTGGCTCTGGCACTTTCCAAAGGTACCAAGTTTCTGCCCGTTCCTTCATGCGTTCCGATACTCAAGTGTATGTCATGGCAGCCACGACGGGCACCCTGGAATCAAAGCCAATCTTAAAGCTGTCCAAGGTGACCTATTCATGCTTGAAAAGTACATCTTCTTCGTGTCCAAACAGCCCACCCTCGTTGAGCTCTCTGACATCCACCAATGTGTGTTTTCTCGCGTCGGCGCAAGTATGGGTGCAAGCGCTGCACGTACTTTTGACCTCAAGATCGTTACCAAGAGTGGGCCGGAATACACCTTTACTTCGATCAACAAAGAGGAGCATGAACCTGTGGAGACATTCCTGAAAGATAAGAAGGCCAAGATTAAGAACGAGATGGTGGCCGATGTGGATATGATGATGGCCGCTGCAGGTGGCGACTCGGATGAGGAGATGCAGAGTGTTGCGAGCAGTGGTGACGAACGACCGAAGCCTCGAATTAGTAAAGATGAGGATGACAGCGAAGAAGGTCGGTGGCATGCGCGTGCATCTGAATTGACACTGATTATATTCGTTTAGACGACGATTTCCAGGCATCGTCGAGTGACGAGGGTTCACCCAGTGGGAGCGAGTCTGAATCTGGAGGCGGGGTCACGGCATCGGACGCGAGCGGTGACCGGGAATTAGCCAAGGCTGCAAAAGACGGGAAGAAGAAATTGACCAAGAAAAAAGCCAAGGCCCGAGCGGATGGGAGTGATGCGGAAGACGAGCCAAAGAAAAAGCCTGCCAAGCCGAAAGTCAAGTCTAAACCAAAGAAAGATGACGAAAACAATGCGATGGACATTGATGACGAAAAGCCAAAACCTAAACCTAAACCAAAGCCGAAAATCAAGCAAGGCGATGACGAAGGGCCGGCTAAAAAGAAGCTGAAGACGTCGACATGAGTCTGTTACAAACCTCCCAATCGATGTTGCGCCGCTTTCCCGTTGCTCTCCAAGTCATTCTTGGCCTGCAGACTGTTTCCTGCTACATATCTATAACGTGTGTACAGTACATGGGTATGTATACATGTTCGGCGATTAAGACAAGTCGCAATCAAACAAAGGGCACAGCCGCGTGAGTGTTCATGGCATAGTTACGCGTCCCCTTTTCGTTTTGCTAGGAGGGAGCCAGGCTCAAAGGCGACATTGGCGGATGGTGACTGACTGAAGGGAGGTGGCACATTGACTAGAGGTTGCGCGGGGCGATTGGACACAGACTGTTTTCTAGTTTGAGAACGAGCAAGTGGTTTTGCTTGTGAAAGTATTTCCGTGGTTTTCGCAAATAGAACATGTCGTTCCTGGTAAAGAACATACGACTAGGATTGATAAGCACCTCGGTCAAGTTGAAGGACATCTGGCTTGCTTACACGAGCGACAAGTATGACCTGCATCCATTGTTCGCCGTCCTTGGGGTTACAAGAAAATACATGAAGATAGTCCGCGGAATTTTCGAATAACGAAGGATGATCAGTGGATTTGACGGCAAATACAAACGCCTTTGGTGACTTGTGTCGTCGAGTAACCAAGTAAGCGTCAAAGTTTGACAATGAGCACAGGAAGACTTCGTCCTTCCCCTACGGGCGTGGATGAGTGACGTGACAAACTGAGCTCTGCTACATCAAACGTTACCGTGTCTCGCTTCGATAACCATAAGCCGTGTTCGCGAAGTTCCATCCAGCGTTTGCTCCATTTTCCTCGTTTGCTCTCCCATTCAACCCAGCCGCGATGAGTGGGGGAGCTAGTAGGTAAGGCCTGTATTGACTCGGTAAGCCGCTTTCATTATAACGTCTGGAATGACGAACAGAACGACTCAATGGCTGTGCTAGTGGGGTTTGCTTGATGACAAACGCATTTAGCAACTTGTCCTTGTTCCATGAAGCAGAGACATCAGCTAGGAGTTCGTACTCCCGTATAGGTCGTTCTGGAACCACCTCAGCCAGAGCATATTAGCCAAGTGAAAAGCTCCTACCCATGCCATAATCCTGGGCCATCTCAAAAAGCATCCAAGACCCCGATTTATCCAACATGCCTTGACTTGCCACAGTTTCCACGACGTCTCTAGCATTTGTGGCAGGCGTGATCTCCACGATGTTGAACCGCTGCATATCACCAATGAAGATCCTTTGCTGTACCACAGGCACCCTAGTCATGGGTTGCGGCGGCGTGGTGTCTGAAGTCGGCAATGGGGGAACAAGTGGCCGTTGCGCCGCCCGCTGTGCAAGATCGCCTTCTCTGTCCATGGACGATCGAGGAATGCTTGCTGACGGCTTCCGACCATCCTCGCTGATACGACCCGACTTGACGTAGTGTTCATATACCGCTGGGGTAGTATCACGTCCCGCACGAACGGTGCGACTGGCTGTAGCGGTTGTTGTACTGCGTCCTATCCGAGGAGCCGACGTTTGTTCGATAGATTGCCGTTGGGCTTCAGAATAGCGTCCATCAGGTCGATGGAAGGAACGCATGGTTCTCAGAGGCCTATCCTGTGGTAATGGCTCAGGAACGCGAGGGATCTTTTGGTGCGGGTAGGTTGTTTGGTCTGCGTGCCTCCCTCGAGACGAACTTCGAGAGATACCATTACTATAACCGGGTATCCGAGGAGGGTGGTTTGTAGGTATGGAGCTATCATAGGTCAAGGGGGCTGTCAAAGCCGGTGTGTGGGAAGGAGTTTGGAGGTTCACAAGCTTCCTTGTGAGGTCTTCGATCGCAAAGGGCTCAACGGGCACAGTTCGCGAACCCGTGCCGGGTGACCGTGCAACAGACGTGGACCGTTTCCGAGAAGTTGTTGGCACAGCTGGCGCGCGAATGGGTTCAATTGGCCGGGAGAGTAAACGAGGTGCTGCCGCTGTGCGAGGGCTCTTTGCGCGTTCCAGTTTCCGTTGTTGGCGTTCGTCGCGTAACTGCCGCCGAATTGACTTCTGAGCCGATAATGCGGTCGGCACACGTTGGGCCAAGGGAATGTCATCGTCCGAGCCACCGCCGGCCTTTGAATAACGTGAACAAGTGCGGGAATGGGTACGAGAGGGGACTCCATTCGACATGCCATCGAGGCTGTAATAGACAGTGATGCCGTCTGCATTATCGTCCGAGGATGAAGTGCAGTCCGAGCTGCTCGAGGTGGATGAGCGATGCGGCTTATCACCATTGTTGCCATCGCCGTCACCAGGGCCACCATTGTGATTACCAAAGGATTGAGCGGTCGAATAATCGCCATTGCGTCTGAATGCTTCCCGCCCCCTAGCTCCGTCTTGCGGACCACGTTGCTTCTCAGGCACGGTTCGTTGACTTGACGACGACGCGGGGGTATCTTGAAGGGAGTCGAGAATTGGCGAGGCTATGAGATGACAGTCTGACTGAGTGAGAAGGGGAAGGACGGTAGGTGCACGCATGGTGTCAGGACAAGTTTGGTGTGCAATGTGAATGGCTGGGTGGTAAACGGAACTGGGAGGTGTGACGGCGGCGTCACGGGGAGAGTGGATATTTTGGTCCTCACCTGTGGCGAGACCAGGGTCTGAATCGGAATCAGAGAGATCGGAGAGAGATTGGGTATAATAGTCAAAGTCTGAATGATAACTGAGGGGGTCCTCTTCAGTAAGATTATCGTCACGGGGAAGGACATGGTTATCATTCGAGCAGATTACGCGCATTGAGGAGGATGCAATGGACGAGGAGCGTGAGAGAGTGGAGGAAGAGGGCTCAGAGGAGGTAGTATAAGAAAGAGAGGGAAGCGAATCGATGTCGGCATCGTCGCCAGACAACGAGCGTGAGGAATATGTTTCATCGGGACTGGTCGCAGTTTCCCGCGTGGTCAAACACGTTTCTGTCTTGGCTGATGGATCAAGGGCGATAGGTTCCGCTGGTTCCTGCCAGCGTTTTGGTGACGTGTTTCTTGCTAAAAGAGTGAGTTCTGTGGTCAAGTCCATATTCCATGGTTCGTGAGGCAAATGTGCTCCGGGCGTCCCTTTTCTGACCTGCACAACGTACACATGATTTGGCTGGGACGTAGCGGGGAACAAGTACCTTTTTGCTAGGAATGGACATGTTCATCTGTGCGAGGGTGTGTAAGGAGGGGAGGGAAGGATGAGAAGTGAATGCGGGTTTGGTGTGTGCAGGACGAACAGAGGATCGAGGACGAGCAACGTGTTGGACGGTCAAGCTGGCAAACGGATCCTCATCGAGGAGGGACATAACCAAGGTAGGCACGTGATGTCCTTGGACATGCCCCGCCAACTGCCCGGCCTCTACTGGCACACCGATACACGACGGTACTTTCCCTTTCCTCAAACCACCACCACCACCACCACCAACACTGGCAGTAACCCATCGTCACCGTATCGCGCTCTGTCGCATCTCCGTTCAGCCCTTCGCACCGCTCACAAGGACACCCTCATCCAGTCTGTCCTGTTCTTGCTCCAACATCGATCATAACAAACCCTTGTAGCCAGTTACAGGCCTCTCAGATCTCACTGACCGACAAGCGCACCCGATCAATCTTCCCCTCCGACGCGCTTGTCTCTGCCTTCCAGGTTCGTCCGAGCCATATCCCTGCAATCCCCGCTATTGACATTCTCTGCCAAGTCTGTCGCTCACAACGGATGCGTGTACAACTTCGCTGGGAACACCCTCGGTTGTTTCTACGCCTCCATCCAGCATCAAGGATTCGAATCCCCTCCGGGTTGGCAGTCAAAATTTCACCTCTCCTCCGAAGTACGTCATCACCCGACTCTCGTCCTCATCATGCTCTCAGCGTCGCCCCAGATATCATCCATCTGTCTATCTGGCACAACATGCGTGTTCGTCACTCATTCCCTTCTTAATCCGTGGGCCAACCTATCACATGACCTAGTGCTACTACTTTCGGCCCAGAATGTAGAATTCTTTATGCACCCCTCGATCTCCCCATAGAAAGGTAACCCGCATCTTCTTTCCGTTCCTCTGCACGACTGACGGAACCTAGTATCCATAGGATCAACAACCGTATAGTGCACGACGTTTGGACCGCCGATCTACTGGGTTCTCGCCTTGTTCTCGGTAATCCTACTCTCGTCATTCCCACAATGTCACTCACTCCAACCTCAGGAGCCAACAAACAAGCCGTAGTGATGAACGACATCGATGTTTGTGCATCCTTACAACGCCTTCCCACCCAAAGTGATGTTTTCGCACTCGCTCAGCGCGAGGTTTGTGTCTACTTTTATTCATTCCCTCATCCCGTTTCACTCTCTGCAGAACCTTCTCTACACTGGCCTCCGTAATGGTGGTATCCTCCGATTTGACACCCGTCTGCAAAGATTAAACAGTCATCCCCTCTTCGACTCCATATCCGAACCCACCACTTCGATTACAAACCTCAAACACCTACTTGATCACCAACTTTTAGTAAGCTTCATTGATGGTCGGGCAAGTAGTGCGATGTCTCACTGTCGTGGGGCTGCTAAGGGACGAACTCAGATATCAACCTTTGATTTACGTTTCCCCGTTCGGACGCCACTGGCGACTTTCACTGGCCATTTCAACAAGTACACCATTAGATTGGTCAGTCATTGTTTTGGTCTCCCCTCAAGTTTTGTTCTGGACGACTTGCCTTTAGCCGCTGGCTACTGATCCATACGAGAAATTTCTATTTGCCGCTGGCCAAGATAACAGGATTCGGCTCTGGTCCCTAATCACGGGTGGTCCAGCCCTTGATCCAGGAGAGGGGTCGGTTGATCAGACAGTGTTTCAACAACCGTTCGAGCACCGTGTCATAGCACTGCAAGTGATCGAGGAAAAGGAGGGGATGTATCTTTTGGCTGCATCTGGGACCGAGCTATGCAAGTACAGTTTGGGCCACCGCTCGGGACTTTTCACGTGAGGGTCGGGTAAAACATGTTTTTGCTCGCATGTCTCGTCACATTGTGATACAATTTACAGGACAAGAGAGGACATGATACAAACACTGGGAGAAGAAAAACAAAGAAAAGCAAATCGTGTGGGTCAATGGTGGCTTAAGAGATCCACAAGCCTCATGGAAAACGCGACGGGACGGGGCGACAGGGCCGCTAAGCTGAAGGGGTTCGATAATCCTAGGAAATACATGGGATGCACGGCCGTGTTCGCGTTAGCTGGAGGCTGCATAAGACGGGTATGACCATCGATCGGCGTCGACAACTCCAAGGTGTGGGGTCGCTGGTGTGCCTGGGGGCGAAAGAACTGGGAAAAGTCAGGGTAACGGTTGCAGAGTGGATCCCTCGAGTACGTGGGTGCATGCGAAGAGAGTACTGTGTTCATGGGTTGGTTCTTCGAGTGCACAGGAGCAGAGACGCTTCGGTGCGAGCGAGATATCGCGTCTGTGTCGACGGTCAATCGGGGTGGGCGAGACGATGGAGGTTCGAGGGTGGCAGGAGACGGTTGACGGCGGGATCGATTCGGCGTAGATGCTGATCTACGGGGTACCCGAACGGACAGTTGTAACTTGAACGTCGGGACGGTCGCGGAGTAGGTAGTCGCGGGTTGGTCTTTTCTGTTGCGAGCGGCAAGCTTTGATCGTTGACGAGCAAACCAGTTCTTGACCCACTTCTCGTCTCTAAACAAGCAAAAGTTAGCTTGGACGACGATCAATTGTGCACTACACACAGGCCAGTTTCCGCTGCCGCTGCCGAGCGCTGTTCTTCTGTGGGGTTTCCGGACTCTGACTGAAGTTGCTTGAGGACGGCCAACTGCCATTCCTTTGCGATGGTGGGCCGTCTTCGCTGTGCACGGATGTCCGACATGGTGGTGGTTTAGTGTAACATGAAAAGTCGCACGCTGCGGGCGGCTGGTCGAGCTGACGGGCAACGTCGTCGTCGACCCCGCCACTGTACTAGTACTGAATGTCGTCTCCAGCTCTGCACGGTACAGGCTCCACTTCACGTCTCATACTTCTCCCAAACACTGACGATGATGATCGCGACGACCAAGACGAGCACGAGGCCACTGACCCGCTGCCCGCAATCGACCAACTAACCATCCCCCCACTTCCCCCTTCCGCCCTCTTTTTTTATCTCTTGTCCCCCTATCTCAGGCTTGGTGCCATATATGCCTCCGATGGCACGCGCACGTCACTCACCTACTCTCTCGCTGCTCTCGTTGTCGCTGCAGCCCTCTCCGCATTCTGCCGTCAAATCTGGTTTCTTTTGGGTCGTTATCTACGCGAGTCATCTACAGAAGACATACTCATTTATACATTCGCCCGGGATCACCGTAGGATCCGCGAGTATGGTTTGACACGCTATACCTTTGCCATCATCAGCGCATCATTCAGAATTTTATTGGCTGCGCTGTACCTGCGCGGTTGGTTTCCCTTCTGAAAGCATGACTTGCCTCTTCTGATTCTACTTGTCAATAGACTCCGTACACTCCGCGCTCCTCCTCAAACTCCCAGAGTCATCCCTATTCCCCTCCCGCCTCAATATCTCCATTCTGTTGTCCGTTCTTGTTTTCGTACTCTCTCTACCAAGATCACTACCCTCCAAGTCCATCGTGTACACAACTGCTCTCTCTGTAGCTTCATATCTCGCCTGGCTCGTCGCCGTATCCTGTTCCTATGGCACCAACGAACTTTTGCAATCCACCTCGAGTTCGTTCCGACGAGGGGTCCTGTGGAATGAAATCAGTTTTGTATTCTCCGTCGATATTCATGCACCCCTCTCATTCTTCGTCGTTTTACAGCTAGTTATACTTTCGCATGCACCACTACCCTGACGGTCCCCTTGTCTGCCTCCTTGATAGCGGGGACTCCATTGGTCCCCCCTGCATCTAGGAATGCGAGGACAAGGTCATTTGAATTATTGAATGTATTCTCAACCACGCTAGCAGCATTCCTCTTGTTTCCTCTTGTCTTTATCGTTGCGTCACCGCGTGCTCCGGTGAGTGAAACCGATGAACGTGTCGGCATAATTTGATTGGGCACCAAGGCTTCTATCCCACCGTCGAATAACCTCGTACTCGGCTTGCGTATCGCGACCCTTGTATTTTCTATCCCATCCGTCGTCGTATCCATAATATCACTCCCGCTGCATGGAGCGGTATATCGGTTCATTCATTCCGATCTGGCACTATCCATCATCACTACTGCTATTTTCGCACTCAGCCTAGTCCCGCAAACCATTGCAGGCATTCTCGATGATATCACACTCCTTTTAGCTGTTTCTGGGACGTTTCTGCTACCAGGTATGTTTCTCCCGCTTTCAAGGGCAAGTCGTGATTTAAAGAATGAAAAAAAGCCATGGTACATATCACTATTCATTACTTCCGTCGCCCTCTCGCAATAGTCGTGTCCCAGGAACCGTCGTCGGTTCCGAGCGCTCCGCGCACCCCCGATGCTGAACGTTCGCCATCGCCCTCCCGTGATCCCCTCCTTCAGCGCAAAGAATGGCTCCTTCAGCGTAGTCGGTTCGGCAAGCGTTTGTTATGGGACATTGTCATTTGGATCGTTCTCATACCGATATGCGCTTGTGCTTCTGTTTGGGCTGTTGGCCGGTTGGCACGACAGTGGTAGCTATTTCAGAGAGGCACCACCTGCTGGTCAGCTGGTTACATGTATCCGAATCACGGGACTTTAAAGTGTATGTAAGTCATGTACCGCGTATTTTTATGGAGCATGTGCCTCACGGATAAACTCGCCATCGAAGACGATCTTTTGCTGAGGTGTATATTGTCACGCCATCGGTGAACGGGTCTCGATCGCAAGGAGGGATCAGGCGCGTTCATGATCCCATCTCATGCTAGGTCACGACGGCCAGAGATTTTCCCTGCTGCTGTGCTCGCGCACCAAGACGTCGTGACCAGTATTCGCTCAGCAGTCGAATCAGGGGTTAGTAGTTTAACACCCGCAAGTTATTGAGAGTACCATCATCACCCGTGTAAGTCAAGTCGAAGCACTAAATGTACCACAAAGGATGGGACATATAATACCGAAATTCCGACGGTCGGATGCTTGAAAGTGAGAGCGTCCACAAGAACAATCTGAAAACAAACAGTAACCCACCATGGTTGTGAGGCGTGGACCCGGGTTCAGCGCATAACACGTGTGTATTCCCATAGTAGCTCGGATACCAAGGAGGGGCATGGACGATAAAAGAGGTGGTAGACGGCGCGCATGCCGATCATGAGTACAACAGATACTACGATCAATGGACAAGCAGAAATACCGCGACATGCACCTCAGAGAAGATACATATTACTGGGTCAAGGGTGCCAAGCTGTCGTGTGGATCAGCCTTCGATCTCTTTCATTCATCAAGACATGGCTCGCAGAGTGGGTTGCAAACAGGCCGCCCGACTCAGATGGCTTTGATGGAGGTCCACCTTCCACACCATTGATGGCATCAATGTAATTGGCGTACGTGACGCATACACCTCCGAATCGAAAATTCAAGTTGCGGGCTGACTCGTTACCGCAGGATTTATGTGACCCCGATATGCCAAAGGATACCAATTCCACCTAACGGCGAATGATGCATGATGCATCATACACATTGGATAGAACCGCTGATCCATTGCCCAGTCATAGTTGAGAAAGGTAACCCTTGCCAGTGGGAAACATCTGCGTTGAGCCTTGGCCCGGCGAGATTTGGCTACCTACCCTTCTGGTCATGGACATGAATTTGAAGTCCATCGAAAGGGGAACTTGGCAATCAACGCTATTTCCAAACAAGACCAAGTTCCAAGTTCCAAGCGAAGGGTTCTCAATGTATGACCTACCCAGAGCCAGACCAGGGAAAGGATAATTATATGCATCACCTTATTCGGGCTGCTGGAGGGAAGCGTGCTATAGTTACACTCGCTCAATGGCCCGGGGCTAGGTGTCTCGGTCAGGTTAAGCATGCACGGATTCTCCGACTTTTCGATGACGTCGCTGGGCATTGTAGTGGCAAGGATATGCCTATCTCCACTGTCAGGACGCATTTACTCACCAATCGATGTCATCGCTACCCCCTTTGATCCCCCTCCCCCCGGAAAATCCATACATGCGGTATCTGTGAAAGTTCGTTCGCTCCGTCGGAAGCCAGCCCTGCAACCCGGAAGTACTATCATACAAGGTAGATGCCCAGGCCGCACTCGAGCTGCTGGTAGGAATCGCAGCCCGGTTCGTGTCTGATGCATCCCAGATGGGACGGATAGCATCGAAACCGAAGAAGACCCATTGTGGTTGCACCACGCATACTGTGACCGAGAATTTCAACATCACTTGCAACGATGCCTTCCAGACAAACAGGTTGGCAAAAGGGGAGTCGGAGCCTGAAGGATGGTCAGTTAATGCGGGTCTCCGTATGTACTAATGGGATGGTTCGAAACGCACTTGCATGGACAGAAAGCTGACCCGGATGTTGATCGGTGAATGACTTGAGGAAGTTGAACGTGAATCGGCGGCGGAAGTACTAGTGGTTACTACAAACCCCATGGTTCTAGGCTCGCGGAGTCACCAGCGTGCTGGTATGCAGGTGGAGTCAGCACACGGTGACGCGGAATAGTGAGAATTTATCGCTGCCAAGATGTTGATCTCTGACATAGCGGAGCCAGTTGCGGTTCAACTTGAACTTGCGGGTTCGGGTCTTATGAACTACCGACGGGTATCTTTCCCTTTTGAATCCGATCATGTCAGTACAAAAGCTCCTTGAGTGCGAAACCGGGCTCAGTGACCAACTCCAAGTTTCTGGAGATGCCCCAAATAGCAGATTTGATCCCACCCGCCGGTGGTACTAGACATGCAGATCATCCGATCAGCGGTATACTCAGCGAGGACGAATGGCCGTAATAACTCACATGAACAGGAAGGGGGCAAGGGCCCGTGAATTGGCAGAACTAGCAGACACCAGCAAGCTTGCAGTAATCATGCCAGTGTTCAAGTTACATATTTCAAGCACCCGGTTGTTGAGGATCAATACCTATATCTTGCGGGCAGCACATGCGCTGAGGGAATATTTCAAGCTATTGTCTCCACGCGCTAAAGTGCCAGTATCTCTGCCTTTCGGGATCGTTTCATATATCAGCTCCGTCGAGAATTGGTCTGGATCTTCATTTCTGACCGAGTCGGGGCCAGCAGCTGTCGACGGCATTTTCCACTTTCAGAGTCGATCGATCTATGGGTGGAGCGGCGAGCAGTTTCATTTCAAGTTGCCAGTGTGTCCTGTCCCACGTTGCCTCATCCCAACTTGGTGGCTGGCCTGATAAGTTGCAGTCCAAGCAAGGTTTGTAAATTATCGACATACACAACAAGAAAACATTGGGCGATTCGATACGACAAGCATTGAAGTTACAAACTATTCGTCTAGGAGGCACGACCACTGCCAGTGGTGCCACTATGTCATACTATACAGAGCACGACATGATTCAAAGCGTGAAGTCATCACAATACGTTTGAAAATACGTCGGAAGATTAAACTGCGTGTGTGACGGCCGCACAACCATCAAGATGCCTTCTTTCGGCCTCCAAGTTCCTGAAGAAGTAAATCCTGTCAGCGGGACAACTACGATCCATGATCTCCTGACACGTACGGTTTGTTGACAAGGCTGTCAGCGCCAGTGTAGACTAGGGCGTCGTAGAGCAAAGCTCCGATTTGCATACCCAAGATAGGGCCGAGTGTAGGGCACCAGATCCAGTATTGATTCCTGAAGTTGAACACTGGGGGGGATGAACACGCTGCCAACGTCAAGCATAAAATGCGTACCATCCCTTCCGTAGCCAACCATGGCTGTCAAAATGCGTGGGCCAAGATCGCGGGCAGGATTGATCGCATATCCTGTTTCCATGCCAAGACCGAGTCCAATGCCAAGAATAGTGAAGAAGAGTGCCAGGGGGACGAGACCCGGAGGAGGAGGACCATTCCGTTTGTCTGTTACGGATAAGATCGCAATGATCAACATGGCAGCTCCCAAGAACTAGAGACACGTCAATTCATGTAAGAGGCGCAAAATAAAGTGGAAGCAACCTCGGCGAAGAAGCAAGAAACAGATGTCATATAATCCGCCTTTGATCAAGATTAGCCAAATATTTAACAAAGGATTTGCAGGACGCACCGCATATGTTCCAAACAGATCGCCAGTGCCAGAGATGGTCCGGATGTCTGATCCACCCTCGTAGAGGTTGATGGCATGGTAATAGTTTGCATAGACAATACCAGCCCCACAGATACCTCCAAGGAGCTGGGCCAGAATGTAGAAAGGAACCTTTTTCCAGGGGAAGCTGCGGACAGACGCCATGGCAAGAGTGACCTAATAAAAGGTAAGTGCACGAGAGCATAATGGGTACAACATAGCGTACCGCTGGGTTTATGTGACCACCTGAGATTCCCGCACAGGCCCATACACCCATGGCCACACCTGGAGAATGTTTGAGATGGGTAACCTGCGCAGTGAAAAAGAAATTCCTACCGATAGCCCAACCCAGGTTAAGAGAGAGATATTCCTACCATTCATGTGTCAATGTTATGTTGGAGAGTGTACTCATGATTCTTAGAACTGACCCCTTTGGGACTAGAGGAAACAGCGGTGCTGGATGAGAGAACGACTTGACAATCACCACCACAACCAAAGATGACAAGGATCATGGTTCCAAGAAATTCCGCAGCTGGCTCTCGTATAGATTGCCTAGTAAGAAGGATGAGGAAGGTCAAGAGATATCAAAAGTCAGACCAACCTGATCCTCGACCAGCGGTTAGGATGCTGCGTACAGACTTCGCAATCTGCGAAGGAAACAAAATGTTTGGCATTGGGATCATGTTGGCGAACATAGGTGCTTGACGTCTCGGAGAGACGCGCGATGGGCTTTTCTGCGATTTGAGACATGTCGTGAAAATGAGTCGTAAGCAAGAATGCTGAAGGAAGAGAGGCGATGGGGGTATAGCGCACTGGGGGATGAAAATCTTTCGGGCGGCCTTTTATAGGCGGAAAGCTGCCCACTACTCTAACCGAGATTAAAAAAACTGGACCGAGGGAGGCATAAAACCGATCCCGTGAACGTAGGTTCACTAAGGAAGGCACGGACTCGTGTCGACCCGAAATGGTGTGTGTAGTACAAGGCGGAGGATCAGCGAATCGCATTGCTAAACTGGCCTTGAATCAATGATGAACCGGTTCGCAGAGGCTATTTCACCAGTTGGGGAGGCATGGCAGCCTGAGAAGGCTGATCTGAGTCGATGAACAACGTATGACGTACAAACGTTCCGATCGGGAATTCCCGCCGGAGGGTGTCCTCGACCACGATGCAATTCAATCCGCGGACGGACTGCAAGAATAAAATGATTATCACACCCAAATTAAAGGTTGGGAATTTATTGCCCGAGTAATATGAAGTGATTATGTCACATAACACCTCGGATGTCCAGTAATTATCGTGGTAGAATGTTCAATAAAATGCTGTTTAATGTGAAGAGTGTGACCGGTCGAGCTTCAAGTGTAGGCCCAGCAAATGCTAATGCAAACACTCCGGAACGACATTTCATGAAATCACGTCGGTTGGGGTTACTTTTCGTGTGCTGCCCCCGCTTATAGCGTATTATTATTGCTTTCATTATCATTGTTTACTGCAGTAAAATTATGCATAACCATTACGAATGCTCATTGGGATTGACGTTGTTGACACGGCCGGCTTGAAACATTAATGATGAGGCAGGGTAGACCATAGGGGGTAAAACCCATATTTGGCAAGTCACAACGTGATTTATATTGAGCGTGATCGTAACACTACCAATCTAAAAAAAACTGACAACCAAGTAGTGTACAAACAAACCATGTCTGACAGCGGAACGAACCAGCCATGCGGAACTCCCGGGACAAAGTTGCCAAAAGGGCAGAGCATGATTGATCATTGAGGCTTCAATTCATCTCCCGAGCAGCCTGCGGTGATAATGTGGATGGGTTAGACCAACGCATTACCATCGTTCCCGACATAGGCAAGGCTCGGCACAATGACGTATCATGTCGCAGAATGAACGCACTCAAATTTCTGCGCAAAATGATGAACTACGACGTTTAGGTGGATGTTGTTCTTATTGAGCCCGCCAACTCATGTGGCAGGATGGTAACCACCTACGGCCAAGGTAGTAAGATCACGTGGAACTCGATGCAAGAAAAACGTAAACAGTACCTCACGCATTTTTTGTTCACCTCCGACCTCCCAGCCGCTCTCTGCGATCCCAAGGATACAATTATTTACAAGCCGCACACAAAGTTCGCCGAAAGCGTGTTTATCACCAGCATACCCGCGCCACCGCAACATATTCTCCAAAAGTTTTATGGATCGAGAGAGTAACCGCTCTCGGGCAGGCACTCCCTCAGGGTCAAAAGGGGAATAATTCAACTTGACAAAGGGGGTTAACACGTTTTCCACGTTGAATGTGGCATTGTCAAAGACGGTGTAGACGGATTTCAAAATTATCTGCTGATCCATATGGCGTTAGAGATGCAACAATCCGTCACCACAATAAATACAGCACCTGAAATTTATTGCTGTCCATCCCAATAGATGCTTCTACTTGGTCGGCTAGATCCATCCACCTCTGGACATTACTCGCAGAGTATGGATCAAGTGCCCCTGCTTCAAGCATTTTGCAAAGGCGGGGTACGATCGCAGTGGAAATCATTGCTGAAACAATGTCGCCGTCCGGACCGAGTTCCGGTTCATCGTCCTTTTCGCTCCCATTCGGAGGCCGAGAATATTGATATAGTGATGTATACCAGGAAAATTGGTCTAGGCTCTGCGACTGTCGCAAGGTGTCAGGGCCCATGCTAGATGGTGAAAATAAACCTACCTCGAATGGGTTCCACCCCAGAATTTCGAGTCGCACCCAGAATTCCCAAGCTGCTACTAGTCCAAGGCCACCCCAAGCGCTGATGTAACTGTCGGTATAACGTTTACGCCATTCGCCGAACCATTTTGCAAGGCCACGATCAGGATCCTTGAACTCGACAGATCGGACGTCAGATAGGATATTTTTACCATCTGCAAAGATCCTTTCAAGAGCCTGCTGATAGTCAAGAGCGTCGGACTCGGTCAGTGACGAGTCAGTTGAATAACCTTCTTCGCGGTCGTCGGGATCCGACGACATTTTTGCGGCGTGTCGGCGGTAGCGTCTTGCCACTCGGGCTGCACGCCGCTCGTTCTTGAGGACGGTAGGGTTCGATATAGGCGACACGCGACGATCGGCGTTGTCCAATTCACCAGAGGATTTAGGGACTGTGCCATATACAACAGAGAGATCGTCCTCGTCGTCGGCGTGGCGACGCCGCGCGATCATCTCAGCTCGCTCCTTCAGTATCGAACAATACTCCTCTTCCAGCCTTTCGAGCTTGGGGAACTGCAAATGTTGAGTCAGCGATGCTGCGTGTCAAGAAAGATAACGCAACCTTTTCGTCAAGAAATGTGGCGACACTTTCTATCCAGTCCTTGAATTCCGCGAACCAGCCTCTTTTCGACTCTGCAGCAGCAATCATTGAACGGAGTTCCATCTCTCGCGCGTCAAGTTCGGAACGCTGTTCTGCGAGGGAAGCAATGGAGTCAGTATGCAAAGCATGGGAATCAGACAGCGAGTCTAGTGACCGCTGAAATCGTTCGACTGCTGGTCCAAGGGCAGGTGTGTCAGTTGCAGGAGGGACTGGCCAGGTGTAAGCATGCGTATAACGAAACGAATAACAGATCTACTTTGCGCGGCCTTGTAAATTTCCTTGACTGGAGTTGGTTCCATGGCAATTGCAGCATTATGACCCCCTCTCCGCAGCTGCTCTCTCTCCCATTCGAGGGTTTCTTCATCCTCATCCACTCTGTTTACGACGTCAATCAAAGTACGGAAGAAAGAAAAGGACTTACGTTTCAGTAATCATTTCCTTCATGGTATTCCTGCGTTTTGAGGCCTCTGTTTTGCGTGCCTTTTTCCCCAATGCAATTCTCTCCTGGGCGCTGGTGTATTCCGCAAACTCTGAAGGGTGCGAATGAACAGGAATGATACCATAAAGTGGAAATCTCACCTACCATCATCGCCCTCCCCTATTTCATCCTCTTCTCGCATCAAGCGGCTTTCGGGATGAGGCCCTTGAGGGATGTCGGCACGTTGTATGACAGACAGAGAAATGTAGTCTTGTTCTGCAGTACCGGCGCGCAAACGTTCTCGTCGCTCCTTTGCAGCCAAAATCCTTGGTTGGGAAGGAACCATGATTTCGGTGTTCTCTGAGGCAATATCAGCAAAAAGATGCCGCGACAGGGGACGTAGATGGCCTGCCTTGAGATCCTAAGAACTCTGATGTACTCTCATCCACAGCCATGGATGGATCTGCATCGTAGATGTCATTGTTGATTGGCGGCCGAGCGGAGTATGTAGTGGCTCTGAGCTCTGAGAGGTAAGCCTGATCGTAGACCGGTGCGCCATTGGAATGAGCGGTGATGGTGGCCTGATCTAATGTGGCAGGCAGCGAACTTGCGACAAACGGTCAGTGCGCAGAAGATGGAGGATCGACCGAGACGCACGCTGGATGTGAGGCGAGAGTGAATTTGCGACTAAGACTGGATTTTTTAATATGAAATGAGGGCTCCACGGTGTCCTAACGCGCGATGGATCAGGGCTGAACCAAGGCTGGTGTGTGCAACGTGCATACCTCGTCCTCTGCTCCGAAGCTAAGTCGGGGTCTTGGCTGTGCACGCTTTGCCTTTGCCTTGAGTTTTGAGGCAAGGGTGACGGGGGAGAGTTCGGCGCTGTCGAGGTCGAGGTCGAGGTCCCTCGCGCGCTGTGCTGGACGCGACGTGGATTTCTTGAAGACAACCTTGTCAGACATTGCAACTGCGTGATGTGACGCGATGTGTGACAATGTAGAGTTCGCAAGGTTGTTATTCCCACGGGTGTAACGAATGGTGCAGCCGACGCGTCCACGACCGCGACCGCGTTTGGTGTCGAGACAGGCGGCGAGCAGCGACCAAACCGACGCCGTCGTCGACGAGGACGATCTCTTTCGCAGGAACAAGGGAAGGACAGCCCAGCACTGGAAGCAACTCGAGCAGTCTGACGCAAGTAAGCGCCGCCCGCTTCTCCCCGCGTAAACTTATCTTCCGCTAGAGGCAACGCCGTTCACATGGTCTGACGATGATGACTCAGTGGACGAGTCCTTCCAGAAGCCCCGCAAGAAGAAAAGGCCGATCCAAAGCGACCGCCCCCGTTGGCAGGACACAGATGTAACTACCATGTAGGTCTCCGGTCCAGTCGCTCGTCAGCCTCATCCTTGCCGTCGCACAGACTCTCCTCGGACAGTGAAGACGACGATGTCCAGATTATCGAACCCACCCCAAGGAACCCCCCCGAGAACACCTCACCCAATAAGCGCAAACGAGAGTGCCGCTCTCAATCGATCACGCCACCCCCGGAACTGTCCGCCCATCAGCGTGCAAATGCCATGTACCTTGTCAGGTCTGCAGTTCGTATCTTATTATGCGTCACTTTTGCTTACATAGGAACTTAGACAAGCCCTGGCTGTCCAACCACGTCCGCCCTCTCCCGCCTTCTTGCCGGATGACCCAAACGATACGATAGACTTGGACCCGGAGCTCGCAAAGATCGCCGAGACAGTTAGGCAACAGGTGAAACGCGCCCACATCGATCCGGAGCTTGCGGGAGGGCCTGAAGCCGTCAGTATCAAGGTTCGTTGGCGTCCACATCCACTCAATTCCTCGGCTCAAGAGCAATACTGGACGTTCAAAATGAGACGAGTGCGTCTCCCCCCTTGTCCCATTGTCCCATTGTTTCCTTGTCGACAATCCAACATTTGATTTAGCACGACACTTTTCGAGAGTTGTTCGATGAAGTCGCCGATCTCGCGACGGTCATGGCAAATCAACTTGTGATCAGTCACGATCACAGACGCGTCTTTGCTTCTGGAACCCCCCATAGCCTTCACATATGGGCGGAGGGAGAACTAGGTCTATCCACTTACCCGAACCCTGTCAATGTTGCTAATCAGCATAAATAGAGGCATGTGACAAACACACGGCCGAGTATATCCGTTCGCAGCGAAGCAATCAAGCTTCATCTCCATCTCGGCAAGATAGTACACCAAGATGTCCGTCTACGGCGCCACAGTCTGATGCCGAGTCAGAAGCGGAGTCCACTGGAGGAGATACATTCAAGCTTATAATCCGCTCTGTGGCCACCAAGGACAAGATCTTTCCTCTCACCGTCCGCTCGACTACGACATGCGGCGCGATTGTAAAGGCGTTCCTCAAGGCAGCAGGGTTTCCTGACAACTCTTCTCGTGTTGCTGGAAATCCTTTCCCTCAATTGATGGTTGATGGAGATAGGATGAAGTCTGAAGCTGAAATTGGAGAAGCTGATTTGGAGGATGGTGACCTGGTTGAAATCACTGATGTCTGATCTCGTTTACCCCTTCATCACGGTACTCTATGTACTCTAATGTCCTGGTAGCTTGCAGCTGTGTATGTACGACTTTACTACGAGTTTTCCTTTTCATCGAAATAACGGAGTTGTGCTCAATGCCACCCTTCGTTGGCATTTTTAACAAGGATTCTAGCATTGTTCACAAACGACCGGATCAGTTCATCGAACGCATTTCGCTCATGTTCCGGTATGTTTGGATCCCCCCGCTTTGACGCTGCTGACAACAATAATGCAGGCCGTGCAATCTCCACCTCCAATTCGTGTAGCATCTCAGGCTGATGGACAATCAATGAAGGCGAGTAGGCCGTTGTGAAAACGTGGTACTCACCGCAGTGTTAGGACCTGCGTTGGATACTACCTGCGTGAGGTCAATATTAAACTCTTCGTGCGAGTAGCATATTCTGTCCTTTCTTCTCGTGAATGTAGGTATCCCTACGGGATGGGGGACTGGAATAATTCGTGAATGACTGGCAGTGTAAGCTGAGAGCCCGACCTACCCGGGACCTCCAAACTGACACTGACCCTCCAGTCGGCTGCCCGCTTCGGAGAATGTATATTAAGGTCGCCCAATCTCACCTTCTTCACGATCTCGACGACCATTCCGCTCTTCTCTTCACGGGTTACCCGAATCTTGTCACGATCGCGAGGAGTGTCGGATCCGTAAAAGGAGTCTAACAATTTGAAGTGTTTATACTCTAGCGGAGATGCTGGGTGCAAGGGCTCGGAAGATCTGCGTTGTAGCTCGTTGAGCATCGCATTGAAGTGCTTATGTTGCGCCTGAAAGATCAGCGTGAGTTCGTCTAGTCGCGTCGCTATCCACAGATATGGACACCAACGGCCGACATGTTCGATTCGAAACGCAGGTCAAGGCTATCTGGGACTAGGACTGAGATATAGCAATGTCAGCATGACGCGGAGGTTGTGATGGTACCCCGTTACGCACTCGTTTCCACCAGCACGGGCAAGGATATCCTCTTTCCAGTAGTTCGGTCTCTGAGGACGCCAAGCTTAGCTTCTACCTCCACTTTCGCGTCGGGACCCATGTTGGGCCTAGTCGTGACCATGTGATGCACAAAGTCTGCGATCTCCCTGATGAACTCGTCGAGTGGTTCGACGCCTAGGATTGAGACAGAGAGCGGAGGCAAATTAGAAGGGTTGTTCATTATTGGTGAGGTAGAATTAGAACTAATGGTGGGGAGGATAGAATTTTGCTTGACATTTGTTGAAGCGCTGCTCGCAATTCTTGGAGACCCAGTCCGAGTCTGACGAGCCCGCTTTGGCGGAGGAAGTGTGGGCTCTCCTTCACTTTCAGAGTCTGTCCCCGGCGACGACATGGTCGATGGATAAACTACGAATCAGAGCCCAAGTTGCGAGCACACTTGAACCATTCGCTCGAATAACGATAACTATAGAAGCGCCGTCGTACTGGCAGCGAATACATCTCAGTGATGTTCGTGCACCACCAACCGACTAGCTAGTACAGGAAAAAACATCCCCCCCGCGAGTAGTACGATGCGAACCGTCTTCCTTACAGGCGACTCTGACTCGGATGCTTGACCTGATATGGGTTGCACCACCGAAGCTACATACAGGAACGTGCCTCCCTAGGAGTCGAGGCCGCATGAAGCGAGGATCTCCAACTACCAAGTTTCAGATGACTTACACTGAATAGTAGCGCGCTTCCCGGAGAAATACTACGATTCTCGGAGTGGAAGGCGTAGAGACCATACGACAAAACCGAGCTTACAGGAGTCGCGAGGGCAAAGAAAAACAGATGCCTCTTGCAGTCCGTCGCGGAAAGTGAGTTTGCAAGGAGTGCAGTGGTCAGAGACAGTGCGGTCGGTGCTGTTCCATGTACAGTTAATTAACGAGCCGAGAGAAACAAGACACCATGCCTTTATGGACAATGATCGCAAGGAACACGATAAGTGACAGGTTAGGAGAACGCACATTAGATGCGGAAACACCCAATGCATATCCGTCCACAAGTGCGTGTATGCTCAAACCAAGAGACAGTGGATAGGCCCGCCGGGTGCCACTAGTTTCAGCGTGCCGTAGGGGAGGGTTCACGGGATTGGGGAGATGCCCTAGTTCCTCTAGGTCAACGTCAAAAGTTGGTCCTTCAGGCTGAGGGGCTGAACAATGGGTCGTGTATTCCTCCAGAAGAAACATCAAGGCGAACCCCAGCAGAATTGGGATCCCAATGGAGAGAGAGTAAGAGCTCTCTTGCCAGTCAACGTCAACCACGAGTTGTTCGATCCCCCTGTAATGAAGAATATGGGGTAGGCTTTAGACGCGCGACGTGGCTAGAGACCCGAACTCACTCGGGCAGGATGACCCCGAGTGCGGTGCCGATGAGTAGCCCGGTGGCCAAGTTGGATAACATGGAGAGTTGTTTTTCTTACGACCGTCTATTAGACTGACTCTCCCGGATGACACAATGCCATCGGATACGTACTTGAGAGTGGCATAAACAGTGGAGCGAGGCCGACTCCGTAGGATGCCGCTCCCAAAATAAGAGCCATTCCGACGACGTTCTGAAACCCACTGGAAAACATGCGAACTGGAGGAATCCGTCAATGTGAAAATCAGAACATTATCATGAACGCTTGCCAGGGTTGAGCGTATTTTCTTCTAGGCTGGCAATAGCTAAGAGTACACTTCACACGTTTCTGATACTAAAAGCACACGGTATATCTAATCATGATTGCTCTTCATCACTAGTCCCAGCATTTGCTGCTGAATCCTTACCCTCTCGGGTGGAGTTGAAAGGTTCCTTCAAAGCTTCAACGCCACTGGCGGGTCGCAATAACACTGCCAGTGAGAATATGGAGGTGATTTGAGCATTAGCGGATGAAAAAGCATGACATCGCCGTTCTCCCCAGTCACTTCAACAAATTTGTTGCATTTCTTTACCTCGTGGAAATGAGGCCAAAAGCAAGGTCGTCTCTTGGATTTGTGTAGGTCGAATTCAGATGCTGTGGTAGGAAACAACCCTTCGGGCTGTGCGAGGAGGTGCTTCGTAGTCATATCGATCTCCTCGGGACAGATGCAGGTAACCTACTGGCACCACGGGGCTTGATATCCGAGATGACAGAGAATGCTTGCTCGGGCGAATCGAGGAAGAAGAAGACATACAAAGAGGTCACCATTGATGTACCACTTGTCCGAATCGCGAGGGTGCAGCGATGTCATAACCCCCCAAGCCTACATTCATACTATGGAGCTAGGGTTCGTTATCATGCTTGCATCCCATACATTCAGAGCGAATGTTCTGACAGCTTTCCAGTCATGTACAGGCAATTGTCGGTTAGGATTGCACTTGAAGCCCTTTGGTTCACTCATCGGACTTGTCCTTATTACACGCTAGGCCCGGGCTAGTTTGATCATAACACAACCATCCCCATTAAGGAGCCCACCTGGTCGACTGTTCCATTGTCATGATTCCTGCGAGACGAACGGTAATGAATTCGACACGCGAGTCAGATGCTTATTTTCGTTAACCATGGTGGCGATTAGCTTCTGCGACGGACACTGAGACAACGTAAGCAACCGCTGTCTTCCGGGGAGGCCTTGAATCGCCAGCGCGGCGGGGAAGGTCGCCGCGGATGTGCAGAAGTCCGAACCGCCATCTAGGCACATTACATTGGGCGCTGCTCCGTCGGCTTTGTGATGACTTTCAGAGACGTATGAAATGGACAACCCGCCCGAGTAAGGATCTTCAGCCCGAAGTTGACCCGGATTTTAGGTGCCTTCCCCACTGGTTGCGAAAAATCTCACAAGCCATCTTTGGTACGTAAGTGGAAGGCGGCGCAAATGAGGGCATGCCTGTCCGCGGCAATGGATTTGATCAGCCAACCTGATACGAACAACAAATGATAGATAGACTACCATGTTAACGCATCCTCAGAACGATGGCATCAATCAAGCATCAGATAGTATCGTCAACGGGGGAGGATGAAATTCCGCGCAATATCC
Source organism: Hemileccinum impolitum (assembly GCA_003316335.1). Lineage (NCBI taxonomy): Eukaryota > Fungi > Basidiomycota > Agaricomycetes > Boletales > Boletaceae > Hemileccinum > Hemileccinum impolitum. The sequence goes on from QFEQ01000247.1 coordinate 329,889, forward strand.
TGTCAATCTTCTTCCTCCGGCTTCAATTTATCCTTGACTGCTCTATTCTTCGGAACTATCTTCCGTTCTGTCGTTATCTAGTAATCGAATTTGTCGACACAAAGGGCCTGGAAGTCTTCTCGAACTAAGCTAAAGTTGAACGGTTCTCCGAATGAGACTGAGGGGGTTGGTAAAGAAACGGGGGAAGCGAAGGTGGTTCTTTGAAGCTGAGTGGAGCATGAAGCTTCTTGACCTCACAGAGATGAGAAATAGTATCCAGACCTTCGGGGTGTCGAGCGGGATGATGGGCAGCGCCTGTTCCGGCGAGTCCAGAATATGGACCTTGAAGCGCTTCCAAGTTTAAGCTTCGATCCACAAACGCTCCATCCGTAGGGAACCTACAAAGGAATCACCATTAACGTGCCAATTGTCGACGACATTGATCTTCTCAAGGGTTTCCGACCGAGGTTCGCAACGAAAGAATGCCCCACGAGTTGCTAGACTGATCAATGCGTTCCTCGTCACTGAGGAGTTCTTTCATGCGTTCCCATACCTACGGCTGTATGAGGTAAAGAACACGCATATACTACACTCTCACATACCTTTGGGGCAAAGCTTCGCCCGTGTCATAGCATATGGATACGTTCATCATCATCTCAAGTGCTCTTGTCGTTAGGATCAAGACCGAGACGGCCCCAGATACCCTCTGTCCATTCTGTAGCCCTTCTCTTTTTGCTAAAACCGTTCTTGATAACAATGAAGCCGTTCTCCATGAAGGGATCAGCCTGTTCAGCTGTTTCAACACGCGTTAGGGCACTGCTAACGGTATATCGAGAAATAGCAAGCGAGTCAGAAGCTGGAATGTTTGCTGGCCATTCTGTACGAAAGACAGTCAGTTGATGGTCAGGTGAGTAAAGGGGGTATGATGTCTGAGTGGCTAGGTGTGTGCCGCTATACGGCGGAGTGCGGTGGATTCTCGAGATTCAGCAGTCGGGTGAATAACACGTTCACAAAATTGGGCACGCAATTAGATGATGGAGTAGTTCAGAAAGAGTTTGGTCACAGCCGTTCCAGTAATCGTGACCTTGGGCAACCTGGAAGGAGTCCTGACGAGGGGGACTACACTCATTGGAGGTTTTCAGTTTCAAGAAAAACAATCAGAAGGACACAAATGCTGTACACCGGATACAACAATGGTGGTTGTTATAGTACCGATCAAAGTCTCAAGAATATACTCTTGTCGTATCCCTAGAGGATAATAGGAGGAACTGTAACCGGATAAGTGCGCTAGATAAACGACTTGGCTGGAGGGTACGCACCGACTTACGCCGTGGGACAAGACTACCAATCAACTGAGCTGCTTCAAACCAGAATCCAGGAATGGATCTCCGAAGTCTGACCAGCAAAGAGGAAGAAATGTGAGGAACAAGGGATACTGTCGAATGCCACCAGACTGACCTTGCCTTAGTTGCTCTACCAGAGATAGATCAATGAGCTCCTCTTTGTCCCGACGGGAAGTGTACTCTCCCCTTGACTGAAGCGTATTGCTTCCCAGACCTTTACCGAGCATGTGGCCAGTCTGCCCCTCGACTGCCACTCTTCTTGAGCCACTTGCAGAACCAAATGCATCCTCTCGTCTCCTTGATTTTGGATCCCGACGTTGCGGGCCTTCGGAAGAAGACCCACCAGGGAGACGGCGCTTCGAGGAACCTGGTGTCGATGCGAATGAGGATGTGATGTTAGTGAGCAAACGAGCGTCGGCAGCGCTCAAGATTTGCTGCTGATCACGATTTGAGAACTGAAAATCATCTGGAGGGGGTGATCCAGATGTGTCTGTGGATATGGGCGAACCAGGATCAGGTGAATTCATGGCGAACGAGACGGTCGAGGTCAAAGTCGGTCGGACTCGAGCACGTGCTTGTCACTGGACAGGTAGCAGGCCGACCACAATGAACATCCTCCACTCGATGCGCATTATTGCACTTCCCCTTGCCAGGGTCAAAATATCTCAGGGCGCCAGAATAAATCCATCTACCAACTTCAATGCGAATACTCTGTTGGTTTATTATCATTTCGACCTGATCTCCCAGCGTGGCGGTAGTGAGGACCTCTCGTGGCACAAAAAAGCTCGGAAGAGGGTGATGAACAAAGTTGCAGATCTCTGGGCTGGTTTTGGGAAAGCACCAAAGGGTAGCTGGAAGGTAGGCGGGTTCCTGTCAATGTCGCGACTCGGGGAACAGTGAATCATGCAAAACAGCTGTGGACTTATGAATTAGGTGAACGTATGGCCGATCGATTGGACTTCGAAGAATTGGCACTTAGAAGCGTTGATCCTTCTTTGGGGCCTACCATTCCCCCGACCGGGTCCAGTAAACAAGCCAATGAGCATTCACTCTCAAAAGTATGCATTCTCTAAACCGGGTGCCGCGAGTTCACCAACTTTTTCCCCACATAGATACCACTCATCTACCCTCCTTCTTTATATCCTGCATACCTGACAGTTGAAACGGATCGCGCTTTGCATCCCGCTCTCGCGCATCTGCAGACACTCTTGTTGAATCGTGGGCCGCAACATCGAAGGGGGTTCTATTTGTGGATGCTCGTTGCTCCCCTCACTATTCCAATTGCACTGATACGTACGCGCCATCCGCTCTGCATCAATATCTATCTCACTTTCTCCCATGGTCTGTATAGCGATAATACCCAATCTGCCACTCTTCTTCTGTGTCTGGAGGTCGTGGTCACATTACAGAGGTTAGTGGGTTCATGCCCTTTCGCGATGTACTATCTTGACGTGTCATCCTAATTTTTGGGGTGGTCTGCCACACAGCTTATAGATCCTCGCAATATCTGTCCTCTCTCCTAGACCGCCGGTTGATTGAGCCAAATCCAAGCATAGAGCTCGATAAACTATATACATCGATCACTCCGTCGAGAATATCACAGAGCCTCCCACCACCTACTCTATCACCCAGGTCCTCGGAAAATAAATCAACAATCGGAAATGTTGTTACTGATAGGAAATCAGAGACCGCGCCCGGAACAGGGGGATCCGTATTCGAGTGTATCTTTCTTACTCGCAAGGCGATGTCTCTTATTCTTGCAATCTTTCGCATTCCAGAACCCGCAGCAGTAAATATGTACCGCGCCTGTGACCAAGCACGCGGACGCCTGGGGAAATCGACTTTTCATTAGAGTGTCGTGTCAAAAATAAGTCATCAGTGTCGTGAGTAATAGACCAGTGATGATTTGCTCTCTATTTTTTGATATGAATTTGCTGTGATTTCGGTGCCCGAGCCATAGCCAACGATGTTGAATTGATGACAGTCCGTGTACTCTTTCCAATAAACTATGACGGCGATGTCAAGAATATACAGTCTAAGAAGCAAAGAAACCCGATCATGACGGTTGTCGATAAATCCGTAGTTTGATCAATCCATGCCGATTGTAATTCTGCCTGAACCACGGTCATGAGTGATCTATGTTTAACATGTGCGACGAGAACTGCCTTGTAGCCGCGATGTCTCTCACAATGGTTCGTATGATGCATCCTGAACCGGTTCGACGAAACGTTGACGTCCAGTCCTGAAGTAGTCGCACTCTAAACCGGGCACATCCGATCCTCGCCTGTTCTGACCACCAACGATGGCATCGGTCATTGGGTTTTTCAAGCGCCTCAATGCCGTGAGTCACGCACAAAGCCTTTGTTGCAGGGATGAACGTTTCCCCTCGACAAGGCATTCCTCAACCCACCAACACCCTCGGGCTCACCGAGCGATACTCCGCTCAAGTTCGGAATCTTGGGAGCTGCCAGAATTGCGCCTATCGCTCTTATAACACCTGCAAAGAGCCACCCTGAAGTCGAGGTGTACGCGGTTGCCGCCCGAGATGTCCACAAGGCAGAGAAATTCGCAGAGAAGCACGGAATCAAGAAATGGTACGGAGGACAGAATGGATATCAAGGTACGTCAGCATGGTCTAGCAACGTTGGTCTCTATTCGCTGATGGCATCAACAATCGAAAGAATTGCTGAATGACCATGAAATTGACGTCATTTACAACCCGGTAGACTCTTTAATACATATGATCCAATATGCTGACTCGATCTCCAAGCTCCCTAATGGATTGCATTTCGAGTGGACAATGAAGGCACTTGCTGCCGGAAAACATGTTTTACTTGAAAAGCCGAGTGGTGACGTCGCGGAAGAAACCAGGCGCATGTTTGAGTTTGCGGATCAGAAAGGACTCGTGCTTTTGGAGGCATTTCATTATAGGTGAGTCCTGTACGTCCGAGCTGCGAGCCAAAGCTGACAGCTACCCAGATTCCATCCTGCTGTCCAACGCGTCAAAGAAATCATTGACAGCGGAGAGTTGGGGACCGTAAAAGAGATTCATGCCACTTTATGCCTCCCTAAAGGTATCTTCGGCGATGATGACATCCGCATGGATTACGATCTTGGGGGCGGCGCGCTGATGGATTGTGGATGTAAATACCAATCTCTCCCGACAATCAAAGTCTGACATCATGCATTAGGTTACCCGCTCAGCTGTGTCCGTTATTTGATGAAGAATGATCCAACCGCCGTCATCTCTGCATCCGCTGTTAAGTTTTACAAAGACGCACGCATAGACACTGCGACTTCAGCTTCGTTGCTCTTCCCCCCATCGAACCCTGGGGACGAACCCCCCAAGGCCACGATCAGTTGCAATCTCTCATTACCTAACCTACTCGGTATCATCCCTCGATGGCCTGATGTGTCCGTACAGGCGGTATGTGAGCAGGGTTCAGTTGAATTATTCAATTACCCCGGGGCCGTAATATTCCACACCATCAACGTATCCCCCACTGGAAGGAAGGCTCGAACAGAAAAGGCGTACAAATTTTCCTCGACCTCTGGCAGAAAAGGGGAGGAATGGTGGTCAACATACAGGTATCAGCTGGAAGCCTTTGTTGATCAGGTTCAAGGCCGAGTGCCCGATTCCTGGATGACTTCCGAGGACTCGGTCGCAAACATGGTGTGGATCGAGAAAATATACGAGGCGGTATGTATCTAACCCTTCGGGGTGAGAAATCCCTGACCAGAAACCCTGTCCTGTGTAGAGCGGCTTAGGGTCTCGTCCACAGTCCTCTTTCGAGCTCCCGTCTGAATCTGCAGCATGAGGGACGATGTCTTGAATGTTAGTTTGGCTGTTCTCATGTCCTCTGCGCACTTTTGTGCGGACCGAATTGTTAGAATGTGTGTAGGGTTCAGAATTATCTCTGACCCCCGTCATGTACATACTTGCCAGGGCCTTGATGTCACGTGCAGGAGAGCAGCAATGTTGCAAACAACGAAAATTACGCCCAACACCCAATGTCATCCAATGACGCTACGTCGAATCGACCTCCAGAAACTGGGGAGTCACCCGAAGGTACACGACGGCCCATCTACAAGACAGAGACCACCGGGAACTACTGGAAAGACGTATGGGTCGCATTCAAGGTTCGAGCTCTGTCTTGATCCGGCTAGAGAAGCAGCAACCTAATCTGCGAAGCTAGCGAATATCAATAGTCGATGACTTTCAACGACTTCCAGAGATGCCTTGTGCACGAAACAGTTTGCTAAGCGGAATTGCCAGTGGGGCAGGTGTAGGATTCATTCGAGTGATGAGTGCCAGTATGGGTCTGGCTATCGTGGTATACACATCCTCACCATCGATTCTACAGGCCCATTTGTAGCCTCCAATTGGGCAGTTGGGACTTTCGTGGTAATTTCCCTAGGAACGTGGTATGTGTCTACGGAACGGAATGGATGACCCCGTCGCTCACTCGTTCCAGGGCGGTTTGCCAAAAGAACAAGGAAGCTGAACATCGGAGGCTGGCGAGGGTAGTAGAGGATATACCCAAGCGATTTATCAAGCAGAAAGAACAAAAGGATGGGGTGTCTGATGGGGTCTAGAACTGTTTAGCAGGCTGAAGCCGCGTCGCGCAGCTACGAAGCATTTCTTTGATGAACCTCATTTGTTCTACAACTGACAAGTGTCACCAAATCACTGCATTTTCGTCCCAATTTTCCACCAGAAGAGGGTCGTCCTGCAATAGACCAATGAGCAGATATACTAACCGGCGCATCACGATTGAAACGACCTTGAATGCAGAGGCAAACATCTGGAATCCTCCCCGGAGAACATACACTTGTTGATTCTTGTACTCCTCCGCTTCCCGGAGAGATCGTTTTGCATCGTATATCTGTCAGCGTTTCAATTACGCGCCAAAATCTGCAATCTGTTCAAAAAGAAAAAATCACCCCAGCAGCAGTCGGTCCGCTGCATAAACAGTGTGCATGTCAGTCAGATCAACGATGGACGCTGACTCGGAAAGCATGACAATCCGCACCGCTCCTGACTATACTTGCAGTGAAAGATTATCATAGACACATCTTTGGTCTTGCTGATAAGCTCATCGACACCTGATTGAAATTTCAAGGAAGGAAGGTTGTATGATCCCTTTATGTTTCCTCCCTTCCAATCACCGTCACGGACATCGACAATCAGATAGTCTGCACGAAGGGTCCGAGTTAGTAGTAGTTACGAAAAGTACTGCGACAAATAACTACCTTGCCATGGTTCTTTGTCGCTCTTGATAACGCTCGCCAATTCCTACCAGCACTTGGCGTTGGAAATCTGACCTGCCAAGGTAAAAAAAAAAGTGTGTCCGTACAGCACTGGTGATATGTGGTATACTGCTGGAGCCCATCTTGGAAACAACAGTCCGAGGCGCTGCAGGCTCAGACGTGTGAGTGTGCTAGTGCCAGCGGCAGCGCCACTGAACACCATCGAGGCTTTTCCTCGGGCCAACAAGCCAACGTTAACTAAAACATTTCGCTACATCGTGATTCGTCTATGATATTCTGCTATCGACGGCTGAGCGACCTGCCCCGTGATACATCAATATTTTTGCGACTGGGCGGTCCAGGTGTCCGTCCCCTCTCCGGCGGAGGACTGCCTCGATCTTCTAATCGAAGAGCGCTGTCGAACTCTTCTGTTACTTTTTCTTTCCCCATTTCTCGTTTGATTTCGAGAATTTGTTTGCGGTTTTTTTGCCCGCTGTGGTGATGTTCCGGTTGAATGTTATGCTCACAGCCACCGGCAACTTCCTCGCTATCGAGCTTGAACGACACTCGTCTTCCCCGAGATTTACTTCGTCCTTGACTCCACGCACGTCGTTCAACGGCAGGAGATACTGAGGATCGAATTGGGGACGATGGAGTCAACCCAGAACTAGATATAGTCGACGATGGCGTATGGTAATGGCGCGTCCCATGGAAGTGAGAAGGTTGATGAATGGGGGTACCGTACGCAAGGTGTGGTGGAGGGGGGGGATGGTGCCACGGTTGGCTGGGGCTAGACGCATATGCAGTGTATGGAGGCATTGAAGATATAAGGTAGGAAAGTTGTTGTATCGCTTGTGCTAAAAGGTAGTGTGCTTGCTGTGTTTGCGCGGGATCCATGGGTGGTGGTAGGTGACCAGCGAGAGACGGGCCTGGCGTCCCCTGGTTGGGGGATGAGAATATAGATGGAGGATGCGAAGGATGTCGCTGAGGGTAAGGATAGGCGACAGCAATGGGTGAATCGGCAGGCAGCACCCTTTCAAAATTGTAGCCAAATGGAGTCGGTTGGACCGACTCGGGCTCAAGAGATCCATAAGCTGGGACGGACGAAGTAGGTTGTTGAGTTTTGGACGCGGCAGAGAATGGCAATGAATGCGAGGGACCTGGAATGGTGCACTCGAACCGGGCTGGACGGAGGCAATGTGAGTGATGGAAAATGCCTCTTCGAAATGTGACTCACCGGAGGTTGATACGTCCTGGTCCAAAGTAGATTCGGGGCCATCTGGCTGCGGCAGCATAGTGGAACTCTGAGATATTTTTCCGCGGCTCCGAGAGCTGCTTTTTGGCTCCCCTGTTTGAAAGTTTGATGATACCGAGCTTAGAGGTGTGAGGCAACGGAGTAGAAGGATGCCCACCTGGGGATTGTGCCAAGGGACCACTTGCTGAGGATGCGATGCGTTTTCGCTTTCGGCCAAGAGATACCACTCCAAGAGATTTAGGTGTCTTTTCTTGATGGTTAACATCAACGGGGGACGAGAGTTCCTTGCCTTTGCCCTTGTAAGTCGGGGGGATGCGGCCAACCACCTCTTGGTCTAACCCCTCAGCGTCAGATGCAACGGTACCCGTTTCTTTCGAGGCAGACGGCCTCCCTTTGTGGGTGAGGATGATCTCAGGTTTTTGGAGCACAAGGGGTGAGTGAGGTCGACTCTCAGATTTGGATGTTACCTCGACCTTTGGCTTTATTTTGGATTTGGAACGCGTTCGAGATCTGAACCTTCCACGCTCACCGTCTGGGGGGGACTGAAGCAGTTGTCGAGGGCCTTTAGAATGCGGGATAGGTGGAGGTGACACCCTGGTGAAACGAGGAGGGTGTGTTAGTATTGCTTCAAATTCTTCATCCGAGTCCGAGTCCGTGAGCTCAATCACTTCCTGTTCCACCTCACGCACATCTTGCTCAGACTCATCTCGGGCAACTGGGTAGATAGCGGTAGACTCGTCATGCGTCCAGAGAGCGAGTTCGTCCTCTGACTCGTTATCTGACGGTGGAACACGAATGGAAGAGCGCGTGGGGGTGGTGTCAACTTGGCCCTCCAGGGGGTGTTCCTCGCCTATCACATCCTGAACTTGATTCGCAAGCGCAGCCTCCTCTTTCTGTGATTCTTCCTCCAGTGCCTTCCTTATAGCAGCCAGCCGTTCTGGAGGCAGACCTTCATCATCCTCTTCATCACCCGCAAGCTCCCTCCTCTTCTTTTCTGCTTCCAGGAACTCTCTGAGGTCTTCCGCGTCCGTAGTGGCCGACAGAGGTGGCACACCGCGGAGTAAGTCCTTCTTCGAGATTGGAGCGTCATCGTCGGTGGTAGCCTCGCTAGGAGGGAGTGCATTGAGATCGTTATCGTCGTCGTCCTGCTCACTATCCTCCTGGTCCTGGTCGGGATAGTCTTGGTCACCATCGGGTTGGGCAAAGTGGCCGATAAGATAGTCCTTGGGAGCACCCTTGACCGCGCCACGGTCCTTTATGATAGCACCGCTGTATAGATCAACAATGTCGTCCTCGTCAAGCCGTTTGTTGTACCGCTCAGCAAGTTGAGCCCAGATGTTGAGGACGCGGAGGGTAGATGCCCTGCGAGCTGAATTTACTTCCGCAGAGGACGTTGACTCGTTCGAGGTAGATGGGGTGGCAGATACGGACGAGGATGGGGTGCTTCTGAGACGGGGTCGCTTTATGGGTGGTCGATCGGGAGGCGGGACAGAGGGGGAGGCGGAAGGGGTCAGCAGTGACCGTCGTGGCTCGGTGGAGAAACGGTTCTTGAGGACGCCGCTTGACGCCATTGCAGACATGGTGTACTACGCGCGCGGGCTTGTTTGTTGACCACGGCGCGCGTTGATCAGAACGCGTCGTGTTGGTGTTACCAAAACTGGACACGAGTCCCCTGATCAAACGTAGTATAGAAGTGGTGTGATCATTTCTCGTTGTTATGGTACATTCTACTACTGTATGGAATGGGTATAATAACGCCGTCTTTCTCAGAACGACACAGAATATTGGGTACACGATCGAGTCGGTATGAAGATAACACCGCTGATACAAACTCATCAAGAAGGGTTCGGAAACGCAAAAGAAAAAAAAAAGATAGAGGGGAGAAATCTGCGGGGAGGTGAGCCATGGGTGAGCTATCGATGGGCCTGCTATTACTCACCAAAAAGTGAGCGTATCTAAACCTCGTCCTCGCAAATATTGACAAATGCGGCAAAGTTCCCTACGCAGCTGATATGCTCATTGTCGAGATGACGTTTAAGGGCATCGCGTCTGCTGAACTCCTTGCAGCAGCCTCCAACCATCTCCTCACCTCCCCAGATATAAGGCTCGGCATCCGCTGGGAGGTTATAATTCTTTGCATCCTCGACAGAGACCCCACAGCAGACCCATTGTGCAGGGCGTTCGAGACGGGTGTGAGTACGGATATGGCGCTTGAGATCCGGCGTACGGTGGTTGCGTTGTACCCACTTGCAGTAAGGACAGGCCCATGGATTCGCCCTCGCTACCGGGGACGCAGGTATGGTTCCCGGGGCGGCCTGAGCATTGCGGGGGAGTGGGGAATGACGAGGCCGCTTGCGGGGTGCACCTTGAGTGGTTCGCTTTTGCGACGAGGCAGCGGTAGCACTGAAATCGGATCGAGTAGATCTTCTGTACCGTTTCTTGGAGCTCAGAGCGGGAGACGGAATATATTCGTCCTCAGAGCCATTTCCGTCACTCTCTGAATACGCATCCTCGTTGGAATCGCGAGGCATGACAGGTGAATTGTACCTCGCGAATGACTTTCGGTTGGGACGAGTGATACGACGCGACGCGATGGAAGGAACTGGGAGGATAGGCACAGGTGACCAGTCAGATGGAACTGATGGAGGAGTCTGTCTCGACTGAGGGGGGGAGACCTCTCGGACTGATGGGATGTAAGGAGAATCCGAGGGTGAGGTCATGGTAGTGAGGTCATGGGGTCGACTGCTGATATCTCAGATGCATTGAACAAAGGGGTATGTGGGAGGATACATACAAGATTAAAGGTGAGCGCGAGGATGAATCGAACGTTGCTGTGGGTAGGTCGAGTGAGAGGGGCTCGGGATCGACATCCGAGTCCGAGTCGAAATCAAAGTGGTCATCGCTGGATTCGGAGTCGAAAGCAGGATCAGAGATGGAGGATGGGGATGAGTAGGAAGAGATGGGGGAAGCGGAGGAGATGGTGGACAAAGACGGGGGGCTAGGAACTGGGGGAACATATGGCTCATCAAACTTCTCGTCGGGGCTGTACTGGGCGAGCCAGGCCATGTCGTCGTCATCATCCTGGGCTCTGAGCTTCTCATAGAGCTGCGCCATGGACTGGCGACGATAGACGGTGGAGGCCATAGCGGGATGGGGGGAGATTGCGGAGATGAAAGGAGGAGGGTGACGATTATATAGTTTCTGAGATCACTTTCTTTCATGTCTTTGAAGCCCGCGTTGCCGTCCTCGTTTTTTGTTCTTTGTGGTAACTCCGACGTAGTACCCTCGACAGGAATCACATCGAGGCAGCCTTGTTGCAAGAGAACGCCGCAAATTTGGCCGCGCCGGTCCAGCAGCTCGGCGCACCCCGTGAGAAATGTGACTCTGTAAAGTGGTGCTTACCAAAAATTTGCATAGCCCCTCATATCACGCCAAAAGTCACGCCAATGCCATGTATTCTTGTATACACATCCATCTCCTCCTACCGCGCTCGACGCGACCGTATCAGCTTGCCATGTTGCACGCGCGATCCACGACTGTCCCCACAACCATTCAGTAGCTTCACTCCAAACCGCCAGCTCCACTCACCCTCGTGTCTTCTTCTTTGGCCGAGGCTCGTGAGCAAAGTCCTCTACCGGCACCCTTTGCCTATATTTCTCCATGCACCAGAGAATGTATCTGTAGAACATGAGTGACCGCGAGCTAGCCCGCACCCTTGCACCTGCCTTCGATCCCGCACGGCGACGCCTGCCCTCTTCAGATCGTACCCCGAAGTGCACCAGAATGCCTCCCAACTATCTATCGAGATCTTTGTCTGTGTAAATCTTCCAATTGCGCTCAGGAAGGCTTGCGGAGTTGTAATATCACCTAGCAGGTCACCCCCGTCAGCACCAAGACTCATTCTGCAGGTAGAGACCGTACCTTGCGGAGGCGGTACTGGTCTGAGAGCAGCCTTGTTCTGAAAGGACCTCACAAAGGTCTGAGAGATGCGCCGCAGCGAGGACTGCAATGAAAAAGACATCATGCAAGCGCTCGATTACAACCAACTTAGAATTTTCGATTACAAACTCTTAAGCACGCGTCACGTGACCACCCGACGACCCACACAAGCGGACCCGCTCAACACCCTTCAAAATACTGGTGCGTCTCGCAAAAACAGTTTTGCTTCCTCTTTTTTGACCCATCGAGTAACCGAGTTGGCAGCATTGATCACTGCTGTCTTGGGTAACCTCGGCGATAGAACAATGTAAAGCTCAAATGGTTGCGTTATCTAGACATCTGATCAGGTAACTAAGCAGCCTGAAAATAAAAAAAGACTGACCCATCCCATAATAATCTCTTTCTCTGTGCGAATGTATTGTAGCTTCAATGGTCCACTTTGACTTGACTTGGCATGAATAGCATCGTACACAACTTGATACATCGTAATAATTCTGTCAGACGACATGAGCTGTTTTGACAGACACACACTTGGAGATCATACCTCCTCTTCTCCTCGATCTCGTCGTAAGGATCCTCGAGAACCGGAAACGTGACTTGAACATGAGGTCTGGATTTGTATATAAAGTGTCGCAACCCAGGTATCCCGAGCTGGGACACCGTATACTCTGCTCTTCCAGAATTTACCGCGTCCCATATCGAATCAAGGAGACCAGTGCTGTTCAATTTCTGCCAGGCATAAAACTTATGTTAGGAAGATTAGCATTGACAATAAAATTACGAACTTCGGCGACAGCATCACACCACCCTCGAACTGTCTCAAATTCTCCCCCTCCACTAATACATACGAGACCGATGCCCGCGTCCGACTGACCTGCCTGCTGAGAGGCATCAGTCATTCCTCCACTTGGATGACCTTGCCCATCATCCAACACGCCCGAGTCGGTATTCAAGGCATCGACCTCATTACGTTCTGGTTTGCGAAGAAATGTTACATAGGCATTCACGAAGCCCGCGGGATTGAACTTTGGTAGGCATATAGGGATCCATGATGCTGCCGCGGGTGAATTAAATATTGAGGGAGAGTGAATGGTATTGACAATGATATGGATGTCTAGTGAAAGAGCTAATAAGTCGGGAGGCATGAAGTACTGAGACACAAACCCGTAGGATGTATAGAGTGCTTCTTCGGCCGCACGAGAGTAATCACACGCCCATTGGCGATAAGAATGATGTAAAGGGTATCCTGATAGCTCATGAGCACCGAAACTTGGACTTCCATTCACACATACCTTCATCTTCGTTATGGGCGCCAGCGTATCTGCAACTCGAGACCTCAGACTCGGATCCAGTTGGAGACAGTGCAGTGAAGATGTCGCCAGTGCAAAGTCAAACTCTAACCGTTTAAGCAAGGAGAATAAGAAAGGTTCTGTGCCTACAATGGGGGATTGGGGTTCAGTTTTACACGATAAAATAGGAATTTGGAACCATTCAACAAACGACGCAAATCAAAATTTGTTCGTCGTTCAAATATCCGTCGCAGCTGAGACGCTGTCACAATGCTTAGTATTTGTAAATGTAGATATTCTAGATGAGATCGGGTCTTGCTTTGATTAGCTCGGTCAGGTGCCAAAACTCTATAGAATCCCGTGAATCGGTTGTACTTACCACTGAGTCCGGTTCACCCCACGTGGATGCGCACACGTAGTAAATTGGTGAGCGAAGCAGGAATGTGATCCTCAATGGTCCAGCATTAATACATCGTAATTTGTCTCCGTCGTCAATGAAGACGGAGACGAGGGCCTGAATGATACCCATAGTAGAAGAAAGCTCATGTTCACTTCCGGACCCACTAAGGGTGGATTGAAATGATTCGTTGACCATTGCGTGATATTTCGGCAGAGAGCAACATACCCAATGAAGACAGGTTTTCCAGCGTCGGTCAAGACAAAATACTCTCTTGGTTTGAATGGACCCCGTGGACCACCTTGAGATTGTACCATATATCAGAGCGAAATAAAGTCGACGACAGGTTTGAATGACAGACCGACGTCAGTTGGGACCTCGGGGACGACGGAAACCGTAGATTTGTGGGAGGGGAGATCTGGAACATGTTCACATACGGAGATGTCTGGACAAAACAATGAAATACCTGTGTGTTCCTTCTTGCTGAGGGTGCGCCTTAGCTGATCACGCAGACTCTTCCTAGACACCTCGTCCGCGACATCATCTATCTGGCCGATTGCTGTGGTTTCTTCGCTGGCGGTTGTCTCTACCTCTGCATCGACGTCGTGCACAAGAATGCCATCACTGATATCAAGATTAATCACTGACGATGCGGAGCTTTCGAGGCCTGTCGCTGGCTGGATATAAGGGGACTGAGCTGCAGACGTGGAACCATGGGGATGGATGGCGGGTACGGAGAGTGCATGTCTTGGAGCTGGTGGGATTACAAGACGAGGGGTTCCACTTCTGGAGGGCGTCGAGGGAGGTGGAGTATCACACATGTCTATGCAACGCGACGAGAGCACAGTTGTCATTTTACTATACTTGCCTAATCGAGACGGTCCTCGAGCTATTGTCATACAAGCACAAACAATCATCCGAGCTGCTGGCCTTGCACCCACACCGCTGCCCGGTTCTGGGCATCTCCCATGCACCACCACTTCTCAATCATGTCTATGGTGAGTTCCCCGCACCCGGAACTCAGATCGAAAAAATCAAGTGCACCAATCCCAGCCTGTTTTTCCCAGTCGAAAACAGAAACTAAAGTTCGAATCGTTCAGTGGCCTGACTCGCGGGTTAACTTGATACTTACTGTGCTGAGCATCGAAAGCCGCCCCAACCCTAAACTCTCCAGTGTTCTCTAGACCCAGTGCCAATGCACCACCGCGCGTCGCAAGAAAAAGTGATTCCTTCCATTCAACAGCGAGTGATTTCACGTTGGCGCCTTCAGACTTGGATCTGAGTGCACGAACTCCTTCGCACATCCGGGATGTTGCGACAGCGTGCCTCATGCTATTGAGGATGTCAATACTGTAACCTCCTGCAACATCCGTGCCAAGGCCCACTAATACTCCCTTGTCCAGAGCTTCGCGCAGAGGGAAGGGCTTCTCGGAAAAGTAGGCATTCGACAATGGGCAATGGGCTACCGCCGTTTGGTTAGCCACGAGCTCGTCGAGCTCCTCTGAGCTCAGGAACGTGCAATGCGCTTGGATAGTGCCCCTTTTCAAAAGGTTGTGCTAGGATCTCTCCGGATGAGTATGGACTGTGCGCAAGATGACAGCACTACCTTTTTGAAGACCTGGATGTCCTCGATCTGACGTTCATCCCTTACCCATTTCGCTTCGTCAAATGACTCGGCCAAGTGACTCTGGATGCGCGTCCATTCCCGTTCGGAAAGCTCGCCGAGCTTTGCGAGCAGCTCGTCGGAACACGTGGGTACGAACCTCGGGGTGATGACTGGTTCCACCAGCCGTCGGTGCGAATCAAACGCTGCCGTAGAAGCTCTGCATCTGCGTACAAACTCTTCAGCGGATTTAAACGACTCGTCGACGCTGGACTCTCGATATGTCGGACGCGACGATTTGTCCATGGACAGCTTGCCGACAAACGCTCGCAAACCTGCGGCCTGCATTTCTTGGGCGAGGATAAGGCTGAGGGATTTAGGCACACTGAAGGATCAGAAGGAACTATTATCACTTACTTTGTTTCCGTCTTGATCGTGCCGAATAGCAGAACGGCACCGGTCCCAACTTCAATCAATCGCTGGGCAAGTCGCCGATACACTCTGATGGCGAGATGCGGGTCCTGGTCGAGACCTTCCTCGGCTTTATAGGCATAATTATCGAGCCATTGCATGAGTGGGAGATCGAGACCGGTTCCCTGGTACATGAACTGAGGGGCATGCAGATGCAGGTCACAGAAGATGGGGAAGAGGAAGCTGCCCGCAGGGAGGATTTTGACAGGAGATTCATACTGGTGGATATATTTCTGTGAAGACTCTGAAGAAAATGGAGACAGGTGAATAATGAAACCGCGATCATCAGTTACTGAACAAGCCAGAGTCAGATGAGAAGGCATGGTGAGGGAAGATCAGGCATACGGAGAAGGTGGTCCTGCAGAATTTCTACTTGTCCTAGAGCGGGGCAATGAACCAGAGTACCTCGCAACGCCAACGGTGCGGGTGCCATTGTGATAGCACAACTTGACTAGGAATATAGCAGTGCGGTGATGATCAACTTGCAGCGAGATAAGCCCAAAGTTCAAACTCATATCTAATAAGCGCTTCGTAGCACAAGTTTGCAAAGTTTCATAGACCTGGGATGCTACATGCATTGTTCCGCAACCAATCTATCGTCACATCCTCCAAATGATCGTCAAAATCTCCAAACTTTTCATGTATGCGACTATCGCGGACCATCGATATTGCATGTGATGGTGTTTCTGGATTCACCAGTGTGACTCGGGCACCTGGGGTAAAGGCTGGGGGTTGGAAGACTTGTGGGCGCCACGTCGTCAAGCCAGACTGCGGAAGATATGGCTACAGAATTGATGTAACGGAGGGAAGAATATGACCCAACTCACAATCAACGCCGCCTCGCCCGACCCCAGCGTATCACCATCAACCTGATGACACCACCGTCAGATGGGAGAGCACGAGATGGAAACTCATTTCTCCTACCACAAAAGCAATTGCATCACCAAAATGGCTGCGGATCTGTTCTGCGACGCGCTCTCCTACTGGTGCTAGGGCCGTATCATCTATTCTCTCGCAAGCCTGGTAGTATCCAACTAGGGAAAGATCGAGAGACTCTGCATGCCCTCTAGCCTGTAGAATATGCAGCATTGGACGAGACGCTCAGTCGAAGAACGCACGCACCAGGTCAAGGCCGATCTCCATCATGGGGCTGAGGCTGGTCCAGTGATGAAGGAGCGGGATAACGTCTTGGATGATCACAACATCCGAGGCTAGTTTTCCAAGCAACACCCCATTCACCTGCTTGTGCGGATGTTTGGCGGCATGAAGGAAAATCTTGACGTAGGCTTTGTGAAGGATGGAGTATGAAACCATGACAAGTGATGACTTTATCTTGGTTCGACTCAAGCCTGAGGTCGGTTGCCGGTTAGGCAATCTTTTCCAACTACCCTTTTCGACAACCACCATGAGTTCCTTAAACACAGTATTTACTCTGACCTCTGCCGTTTCTCTCGCAGCAGTTACCGCTATCGCGCTCTTTGCGACCGTTGGTGCCAATACCCTGTTACCCAAAAATGCACGACGGCAGGACAAGCTTACGTTCATTTGGTTGGTAAGTAGGGAGCAGATGATTCGACGAACCATCGACGAATTACGATTTCAAGGCCTTTGATGCAATGATACACTTCTCGTTTGAAGGTTCCTTCCTTTATCTCTCAACCTTTGGCAGGACCGTAAACACCAGCACGGGTTTCTTTGCGCAACTTTGTGAGTACCTACTTTGCAGCTCGCAATGTACTCAGTGCAATGAATGTCTTTATCAGGGAAGGAGTACACCCAAGCAGACGCCCGTTGGGGTATTTCAGACCCAACGGTCGTATCCCTCGAAATATTGACTGTCCTCGGTGCTGGTCCACTTTGTTGCTATATTCTGAATCGGATTGTCAAGAATGACCCTTCTCGCCATTATTGGATCATCGTATTGAGTACTGCGGAGTTATACGGAGGGTAGGTCGTTCGCCGGTATGATTGCTCCAAACTTGAGCTGAGGCGTGAATGTCCTAGATGGATGACATTCTGCCCCGAATGGCTGACTGGAAGTCCTAGTTTAAATACCTCTAACCCCCTCCATCTTTGGGTCTACCTTGTGGTATGGTTATTTTGTAGCATTTTTCACCAGACGGGCTCACATAAATGGATCCTTGGGGCATAGTTTATGAATCTGCTGTGAGTTGGCACTTGGCATGTCAAAGCTCATGATCAAGTATTTACCTTGATCACAGTTGGGTCGTTATTCCCCTTTGGCTAATGTGGGATTCGTATGGGCACATTGCCGCATCCTTACGACAGGTTCAGGCTAATGCTCAAGCAAAGAAAGATTAACATCTTTCATACGTGTCGCTTTGTCCAAATCAAAGTAGACAGATACCAAATTGTTCAATTGCTTTTCGTAATAAACACCCCGTTACTTGGTGATCAAAATAAATGTACTGGAGCACTAGTCAAGTTTCAAGTCACCAAACTATCCTTGAATGTAACAGGTTCTTGTTGAACTGAGCTAGTATTGTCCATATAATGTCCAGAGAGGATGAAACACCTGGTGTAAGATCGACTCGTTTCATCGAAAGAAGGAAACTGTTTTAAGCACGTGCGACACAACTGTAGCGAGTCCAGCTGCTCTACGACATGGAAGGCAAGATGGTGAACATCTTGGTGCGATCTCCGGATTCGCCAATCGCTTCCAAATGCATGAGGACAAGTAAAGTTGATAAAAATCTGGTACTCACTGACGACGATGTAGTTGTCGCCATAGGTTAAGTTGGCCGGGACCTTGACTGTGGCTTCCCCGCTCATGATCGGAACACCGGTTGCCAGTGGACTATCTGATCAACTAGTCAGAAATCGAAATCGTCGGCTGAGATTGACCAACTTGCCAATATTCAAGTGCTCAGAAGTAGAGTCAATGGTCAGGTAACCGAGTAAAATGGTCAAGTTATAGCTTTGAGCCTCGATCGGAACAGCTGAAGTGTTCCAAGTGACCTGCCCTTCGCGCCCGGCAGTCCAGACGGTACCGACGGTGGGGGTGAGGATTTCGGGTCCATAAGCAAGATATTCGACTGGCTTTGTGGTAGGCGCAGCGTGAACAGGGTAAGAGAAACCCAGGAGGATGGCAGAGAAGATAGAGAAGAGCGAGGTAAACATGGGTATTCGTAAAGGAGTGGCTAGGATGGTGGTGGTCCAAGTAAAAAGGTGGTTTTTATATTCCGAACATCGCCAAGCTGCTTAAACGCGCGTGGATCGATCACGTGACATGATATGAACGATCCTTCCTACCTCCTCGCGACCATACAAACCCTCTCAGACTCCCTCCACGAACAATCCGCCGTCTCCACTCACGATCTCCTCGACGCCTATACCACTTTTTCAAACCGTATCAGATCACAGGGCCACCTCTTACGGCTCTCTGATACCCATCTCACCGCCCTCGCCTTTCTCAAGATCCACAAGGACATCTTCGTTCGCGCGCTGCGACGTGATGTTTTTCTTGCTCACATTGACCCCTTTTCGTTTGGTGAAACCTCGTTTGAAAGCGGTATTCACCCCAACATCGACACTGTCACGAAGCAGTATGCCGCGGATTCCTCTTCTTTATGCCACCATGCTCTGTGTGCCCTCACGACAATATTTCGCTTTCCTGCCTTTCAGTCTGTTTTTTCCGGTGTGTTCACTCTCATCTCAATACGAGTGCGCAACTCACGTTATTCAGAACACGATCTTTCAACGTTATTTGGTGACGTTCTAAACATTGCTCTTGCAGACCAGCTGCCCGTTCTCAATGCAGCCAAGACATACTCTTTATCGCTGTGGGCCTTGAGTTGTCACCGTCTTCCTCGAGCTGTCCTCAGTTCCCGCAAGGATGATATGTATTTTGTTCTCCAACGCAGTTTGGATAGACAATCAGTCAACATTGTTCTGGATGGTATCAAAGTACGGTCTTGTCGACATTTACTCTTTTCTTGCGCTCATGTTTGGCTACTAGGCTCTTTCACATACAATAGAACATCACCCATCCGGATTTCTCCATCTTCTTTTCCCGTTACTTCCCCATCTGGTGACACACCTACATTGTGGATCTTCCGAGCTTCGCTTGCATGCTTCCACCGCCTTGGGAAAGTTTGCAAATTCACTAATCTCTCATTCAGAACTCTCCCTGACGATATGGGAAACGCTATCCAATCACATCACGTCCTCATTGGAACCGTACTGCGACGGATCTCAGGTAGCTCCTGAGGATAAGAGTCTCTCGCACATCGTTCGTACCGCTTTTTCCACTGAACCACACGCACATCCTGGAGACGCTCCGACATGGGTACTCGCTGTCCTCGCTTCCTTGATAGTCCTCTGTGGCCCCACTTTATATAGGAAGCCCGCGGTTCTACAGTTCATCCTTCAATCTCTCGCTATGGCACTTACACACAAACGGTCCGCCATACGAGCCCTGCATCCCCACATTTGGCGATGTTTTGTCTGGACTTTCAGTCAGATGCTTCTCAGCCCCGAGAATGTGGACTCGGCGCTACTTTCCTCAGCTTTCTATGTCATACAGCAAGAGGTCAGTGGAGGTATCGGCATCGCACTTGCCAATGTCCTCTTATCCGACCGGGTGTCAACGGTCCGCTCCGACGAGCGTAACGATAGGGTATCCCAAGCATTGTCTATCATCAAGGCAATGGTGCAAACAGAGTGCAAATACACACGTCGGGAGGGGTTTATGTTTCTTCAGGCATTTACCAACGATGTACAGGTTAGAGATCAAATCACACAGAACATGTATGAAATTCCTGCCTCGGTCTTGCTCAATGGAGCAATCGTTGGTGCCGAGTGGGACAGCCTCCCATCGATCATCCACTCTATCCCCAAGGTTCCTGTTATCGTGCATTGGCTGGAGGAGACGGAGATTGCTCAACACTGCAAGACATTGTTAGTAATATGGAAGCATTTCGCAACCAAAGTAGACAAAAAAGAATTAGATGTAAGTCATCTTACTGCCTATCATATTCGTGTATTGAGTATCCTATCTTTAAGTCGAGTCTCGTTGATGTTTGGTTGTCCATCTTACTTGTGTGCTCGCATCAACTCGAGCGGGAACAGCATGTCTTCGCGACAACAGATGTGCTAAAATCCTCAGCCACGATCATCCCCGAGTTTTTACCGTCAGTGACTTCAGGGGAGTGTCAGCCAGATTGGGGATCCTGGGGTGTCCACGATCAGCTATGCAGACTCGCTTTCATCGACCAATTGTGGTCTGCCATGCAAAAGGCCTTCGCTGCCCTTGATCTCACGGAGGCCGCTGAGCTTATTCTAACATCGATTCTAAAGTATGCCTTTCATGTTCTTGATCCCGGTGTCCGGACCTTGTGGAGTGGACTCTGTGCCAATCTCATGGCGACGGTTTCACCTTCGTTTCTATGCGATATAGATAATCTCACAACATCTCAATTGGCTATCCGAAGTCAACGTGAACTCTGGGGAGTCGTTGCCTCATCGTTGTCCTCTTCCCAGCTCGGCCTTGACCGGAAGGATCTTCTCAAGTTTCTCGCCATCCCGGTTTGGTACATTGTCTTTTTTCCCTCCAAGCATCCTCTACTAACGTAGGCCAGTACCTGGATTTTATCCGAGCGTGAATTCGAAGTATGGGAGGCGTTGCTTCGGAATGCTATCACAATATCAGGGGATTTTGCCACTATAACTGAAATCCTGCAATACTTCCAAGGAAAAGAAGTTGGAAATTGGTAAAAACTTTTGCTCGTTATCCTCGCATAAAATTACTTATAGTTTTGAAAAGGGAGTCGATCATACCTGTGCTTGGTCTCCTTTTGACGTCAATTTGTGAACACGGCAACTCACCAAGTGACGGGCTTCTGTCGATGCTTGACGCCTGCTTGATTGTCTCTTACAGCCGCGCACGTCACTCTCCACAGGAGCTGATAACCTGCCTTGAGCTTCTCAATGTTATCCGCCGTTTGATAGTTTTATCTCCGGGAAAGGTAATGCACATACTCCAAGCTCTTCGCAGCAGTCTCTGTCTCTGGATCGAGGACCCTACTGAGGTCATGTCTAATGACGAGTTTAATTCTGTGGTATGTTTTCTTCTTTTCCTGCCTTTTGACGTATTGAATCTCCTCTAGGCTGTCTCCCTGTATTGTGAGACCCTGAAGGCTCTCGAGGTTCTTCCGTTATCAATTCAGTCTCTCCAGGAGATGGAAAAATTCCTTGCATCCGCTTTTTCTCGCATCCCAACACCGGCCATAGCTCCGTTCGCTTTCGAAAAATTTTGGAGAGCAACTTACCATGGTCGCAGCCAATTTTGTAACATTCTTCCTGCGAAGATCAAATCTTGTTTGACCTGTTTTGTGGCCGCATATGGAGGCGATCTTACCGATGGACTGTCATTGACCACCGAATCGCAATCACACCGGAGTATCGTGAGATGATTCCTTTGCAAATCTCACCGCAAATGCCGATGGTTTTGTTTGAAGAGTGACGGTTCCCAAGCTCACTTTCCTATCAGTTATCGACACCAATATTCTAGCGAACTCGATCTTCGGGTTAGCCCATTGTCGATGTCAATGCACGCTGAAGCTTTCCCAGAAGCATCTGATACGAAAATTGCACCGAACGGACGCGAACAGATGTTTACGGGCCAAGGAAATGCCACCTTCCTTCTCGATGATCATGTGCTTCAACTGACAGTCCTGCGTCAACTCCAGGAGTATTCCAGCCAAGCAGACGCATCCATCCTAGATGAGTCGGAACGGTCGGCGAACAGTCTTCAAACACATTTTCCGTCAATCCCATCTGCTAGTGGTATGATGTCGAATTCTCACATCAAAGAACCCCTTCCAGTCGCTACATACACGTCTCACCAGAAACGGAAACTTGCAGACGGCGGTGATTATGTTTGATGCCTGTTGGATGAGAACGAAGTTGATCCGTTCCCCTCAGACGATGCACCTCAAAAGCGAAGTCGAGCCTCGCGGGGCACTCTTCGCGCCTTTCGCAAATTGGAGTCGGAGCCTGCCACTCGCGATGTTACGCCAGTTGGCCTCCCACGTATGAGTTCTGTGCCACTCAAGAAAAGTATGGTGTTCGATGGAGTACAGGTACCGACTCCCCGTGCGATTAAGCGGCATCGGAAAATGGTGGAGAGAACGGAAACGAGCAAGGACACTGTCAGGACCGAGCGGGGCCTCGCGCCCCATACGCTATCATCGCATAGTGTACAGAGAAAGAGCAGGGAATCGCCGTCTATCTTGCCCTCACCTATTGAGTCTGATGAAGATAGTTTCGACTGGGAAGACTTCCGTGTCGATGTGACATCATCGGGCAAGTGCCATTTATACAATTAGACATCCCCACTTACCTTCTCGACTATGTTCAGAGGTCGATGTTGACCAATCTCTGGTGGATGTTCACCCCAGTTCGCCACGACGGACTCAGGCTTCTACACCGCACGGTCCGCTAGAAGGCCATCTCTCCCACTCGGCCAGACTAGAACCAGATGGCGAGCTGTATCTTCCCTCTGGATCGAATCCGTCGAAAGCAATGTCGCAAAACGACGTCATTTCATCAGCCCCCCCTCGTCCGTCCTTGCGAAGGGCCAAGACTACGTCAGCAAGGCTTGATGCCCTACGGGATGTTTATTCTTCCGTTGCGAATGGCGCATCTCAGATACCCATAACTGAACTTCTCCAGGCGACAAGGCTAGTTCATCAGATCGGTGCAGTGTTAACTGAGCAGATGGGGAAGAAAATGGGTGATCCTAGCAGATGACACGTATAGATATTTCCCATTCATAATGTAATTTAATTTCCGGAACGCTAGATTCGCCTGCTAACAAGTTCCTAGGATCGGAATATTGAATTGATGAGTGACTGTTATGAACACAACTATGCAGTAAAATAATACAAATGATATCAGTGCTGTCTGCTAAAGTAAATGGTAGAGCGAAGAGATGCAGAGACTATCTACAACTTGTTTGCAAAAGATGTCTGAAACGCTGCTGGCGTCGGGCAACCAGATCTCTCGATGGACTGGATGAAGGTATGTCATCACTTGATGCGTCGTAATCAGGATCCATATATCGTCGTGGAGCAGGAGAAGCTAAGTGTCGAGGTGATACCTGGCCCAGATGAGGGTCGTCGTCTGAGCCTTCTGAATCGGGTATTTTACTCCCGGTACCAGCAAGCATGATTGAATCATCTGCAATCAACCCTTGGATGAATGTGTATGATTCCAAACAGTCAAATGCTTACCACTTCCTGCAATCACCGTCTCTTCTAATGCAATCAACGAAGGAGAGGGACTCGCGTTAATATCATCCCAGTGCTTCATTCGTTTCCTCTGTAATGCCTCCGTTTCATCACCATAGGAATCGCGAAGCTTGGGCATTGATGACGAGCGTTGGAAACCCGGTGATGTCGTGGCGACACTGACACACTCAGTACTAGCCCTTCTCCGCATAACACGCTGCCGATGTTGAATATCTGCCAGTGATGGAACAACAACAGCTTCCATGACGATTCGCTGGCGTTTCCGCTTTCGCGAAATCGTACCAGTTTGAGAGCTCTCGTTTGGAGCCAGGGGTTGTTCATTAATTCGAACTTTTCCTGCGGGTGAAGAGAGAGTAGCTTCTACTGCCAATTCATCTTCCAAATCGCTGTCACCGGATGAGGGGAACTCAACGGAGGAACGAATGAATGATGTTCGTCCCCTTTTAATCGCACTTTCTCGAGGTGACTCGTCGACTATCTGGCGCTTACCGAGGACAGAGGATGGTTTAATCTTGCTTGGTGTAGAGTATATTCCTTCAGCACCAGGCAGCATGGGCAGAGGCGGAACATTTTCCTTGTGTCCTAAACCACGTCCCTTTCCAGGGGAAAAATTCAAACGACCCGCACGCGGGGTTGTTGGGGTTGTGGGATGAACAGGGAGGGCTCCAGCAGAGGGTTTGAGTAAAATGGATTGGAAGGATTCCGGAGTGCTCATCGGCTTATGCGGACGCGGCGGAGTAATAACACGAGAAGATCGTGAACCCATGATAGGGGTGGAAGGTTCCGTAATAGCACAGGTGGTAGATGGTGAAAGACTGCCAGCGGGACTAGCCAATGGTAGTATAGGACCGAAGAACGGAGTGAAAAGCGCGGGTCCGAGGTGGCCAACGAATGGAGACGGCGCTCTCGCGTCCTCCAAAGCCCATGCAGTTCGTACGCTGCATATCGAGCCAGATCCCAGAGGTGACGAAGACGGGGTATATGAAAGATCATCGCTTTCACAGTTTGTGGACGAGGACGCACAAACTGTAACATCTTCGATTTCTTCTGGATCACTAGAGGGCTCAACGTCGGGTCTTGCCGGGTCCTCAACAGGCAGGAAACAGATTCGAAGATCCTCGGGCCATCCACCCTTTGGTTCTTCCATATCTACAAAGGTCATACTCCAGAATTCGGTAAATGCTTCTCTGGCGACGCTGGGTTTGTCATCCCGGCCGATGAAGACAGATTGAAGCAGGGGTGAGAGAACCTCGAGAACTCTGAGAGTATGGGGAAGTTCTTGAATACCCAACAAGGCGGTTTGGTATAGGGGCAGCACATCCAACGTGTATTCGTCTCGCGTAAAAACGCGATATTCGTCCGATAACCAAGCACAAATACCATCCTGGGTGGCTTCCAGCAGACTTAGCCGTAAATCCACAGGACATGTATCGACCGCTCGCGTGAGAGATGCGATGAGCCACATGGATGGCTTCAAGTTGTATGGCTCCGGGGGGTATGTCGAAAGTAGAGTGTCGTTGACAAGTTCAAAAACGTTGACAGGCAGCTCTCTTATGTCGTCCATTTCGCAGTGTGATAAGAGGAGGTCAGCGACGCGAGTCGAAGAAGCGGAGCCTGGACAAGGAGACCGTGTTACCAGAGTGGCAACATGGTCCAATACCACCATCGCGTCCATCCCGTTATCGTTGGCCTTGTTCATAGTGTGCCTGAGGAACGCATCCCATACGCCGAACTCATCATTGCTGAACTCCCAAGCACTGCGGTTGCTGTTGATCATTGATGAATGGTGCAGACGGCACGACCAGAGGACTCACTCAAATGGAACCCCAAGGAGAATAGTAGCACCCTCCCAGGACGCTCTGTGGTCGGCAGTCCAAGTCTCCACGAAACAACCCCAAACTAGACTGTGCACTCCAGGCTCATATGTCATGCTGGCATACGATCTCGATCTCTGCGTCCAGAACCTTTCCAATTCTTCTCCATCGCAAACGACAAGAGTCTCTGAACATAGCTTGGCCCACTCCTCCCTTGCGGAATCGGGTGCATCAATCTCCCAGACAAGATCGGATTCATCCTCGACGAGGCATTCCAATAACCTTGCACCACCTGAATGAAGCGAATTGTTTGGAAAGGTGGCTCGCATACATGCCCAGAGTTCTCTGACAGCGGCGAGTTTCATCGCAGAATTGGACCGCATGGGGATGCTCTTTGTTGCCTTTGTATGTGAGCCAGTTTTTGGAACACTTGAAGTTTGACAAGCAACCATAGCGAGGTCTAGTTGTGAATCACGAAGTATCTCTGTGAGAATATGAGCAACTATAGAGGCGAATTCAATGATAGTGTCGTGGTCGTCGGCATCTAAATCCAGAAGGTCAGTGAGATGATGGCGACGGCCAAGCATGATTGCTAACCGAGGAGGATGGACACGTTGGCTTTCAATAGACCGTTCCAAGTTGCGAGCGTCTCGGACTAGCGCTACTCGTGAGTGATGAATTGCACCAATCGATGGGACTTACTGGTAAGGGGTAATCGTGAGGTATTTCCAAACAACCCAGGGTAGCTCTCCAAATCTCTGCCAATTCACTGAATACCCAATCCCTAGACAATTGATCACGAGTCAAAGGTCGAATATCATTCAATTGCGGGCATTCATCGAAGATCGGTTTCACAGCAGTGGAAAGTGACTTGTAGTCAGCGGTGAGTAACCCAGGCATTGAAGAAAACAGCGAATGGGGCAACATATTGTTTGAGGACCAAGATTTGCCATTGTTTTCACAGCTGACTAGAATCCTTGCAATGTCTATGGCATCGAGGGTGGTTTGCCCACCTTTATTGAGCATGGCTTTGACAAGCCGCAGAGCCTTCCTCAATCGATCATCATCATCGAAGTCATCTCCAAGGAGCGCTACCACGGTCGAGACACCTGTTCCCATATCAACCACGGACTTGACTATCTTCCAAAAGCTTTCCCGGGCTAGTACGGCATCCTGCTCCCCACCAACCGCTTCATGACCTTCGTCGCCTTCAGAATAGGGGTCCACTTGTGGTTGAACGTACGACCAAGCCACACACCTCCACAGAAGAGAGGCGAGAGCACGAACAGAGCTCTTCTTGTTACGCATGGCGAGGGAAAGAAGCGCGGATACGATGCGAATAAGCCGAATATCTGTGCAAACTGCAGGACCGAGCAGCACGATTAGAGATGCAAGGACACTCAAAGCCCACACAGGGCCTTGCGCAACGTGTTGAGGATCAACGGTATTCAGAGTGGTTCGGAGGGTTCGAATGATACTGGGCTCCGTTACCGGCTTCGTAGGACTCCGACGGGGAGACGAAGCAGCAGGGGTGGTCAAGAAGATGGAGACAATATTTGATATACGAACGTGAACAGATGAGGAAGGGAGATTAATGTAGCCCAGCACGAAACCTCCAAGTGCGTGGCATGCCTGTGTTCGCAGGCCGAGTGTTGGTGCCAATAAGTTTGCCAGTACAGACGGTAAGAGTTCAACGAAAGCAGGAATGAAGGTAGCCGGCTGGTGAATAGACAGATCGTGGACAGCCTATTGCCACGAATCAGCCGAGAGACGCGTTCTTTGCAATGAATGTGTACCTTGAGCCCATCGCATGCGGACCCCTTTTTGCCCTCTTTTCCGAGCTCGCCCTCCATGCCACGTCGCAAAGCAAAGGCAATTCGGTCTCGAGCAGGGAGTAAAACAGTTTCAGGAAGTCGCTGAACTTGGAGTAACCAGATTGACAATGCACACGTCTTTCGTGCATTTGGCGTGGGTAACTCGTCAGCCATAGGAATGGCCAATACATGAGTGAGCATGTCGCGTAATTGGACATCTACAGATATTTGAACGAGAACAGGCAAATGGAGTATTGGCAGGACGCACCATCAAATATTTGATAAAGGGGTGACAATGTGAATATGGCGCTCAGGAGTCGTAGAACGGCATGAGTTGTTGTGCAGAGATCTCGGGCAAATTTAACTTGGGAA
This sequence comes from Hemileccinum impolitum, assembly GCA_003316335.1. Lineage (NCBI taxonomy): Eukaryota > Fungi > Basidiomycota > Agaricomycetes > Boletales > Boletaceae > Hemileccinum > Hemileccinum impolitum. Next base: position 357,688 of record QFEQ01000247.1, read on the forward strand.
GCTGACATGCCCTGCTTCTTTTTCCTGGGGCTTTTCTTTGGAGATGGTAGCAGAGAAGGCGCCTCTTCATCTTCGCACTCCTTGTCACAGTCCGTAGGGATATCGTCTTCCGGTGCTGGCTCAGATCTGGGCTGGACGAATGCTCTGCCAAGATCACGAGTGACCGCTTCGGTGAACGCGCGTGTATTTTTTCGGAGAGGCTGGAAGACAGGCCACGACGCGTCCGCGTCTGTTGAACTCATTATGACGGCTCGCAATCGAGCATGCAGAATGGAATACGCCTCGATGAGATCACGGAAAGTAGGCTCTGGAGAGATTATTTGCTGGACTGGCCTGGAGAGGTAGGTGAGATCGACCAGGGGGTCTTCGGGTTCCGGTGTGGTTTGTCTCCGATCCTCTTCTGGTGGGAAAAGCGAGGGAGAGTCACGTTTCTTCAGGATGGACTTGGCTGGCTGCTCTACGCAAGATCGAAGTGGATGAGGAGGAGAGGGTGTAGCAGCGTGGGAGAGGATGAAATACTGATTTTGCTGCGCCCAGGCGACACGAGAGCCGGGATGGCGTATTTCCTGGCGATGATGGGAGGTACGGGGAGGGGTAGGGAGAGACATGAACGCGGCGACGACGAGCGGAAAAGAAAGTCAGTCGTCGTGGTCCGGGGAAAAAGAAACATGAGCAAGACTAAATACTAAAATAATTAATGCAATTAAACGCGCTAGTTTACGCGTCGCGTTCAATGTTTGCTGCCATTTACCAATCATGGATCACGTGACCGTTCCGTGGTACTCACCACTACAATGTCATGTATCAGTGCCAAACGACACTAACCCCCCCTCCCCCTCCCCCTCCTGGTAGCGTTGAGTACGATACGATGTAGTTTAGAATTATACGACATGTGGCTGTGCAGGTATGAGTTGAATCATACCGAACTTTGATCATGACCCTAATCGGCAATGATGCCACAGCACGAAAACGTTCGAAAGTCAAAGGTCCGGGCTGTGAAACAAGCTCGACCGAAAGCCATCGATTTCTTGTCGGGGTCAGAAGATGATCCTGACCACGGTGACGAGAGCAGCGACCAAGACCCGGAGGATAGAAATGAAGAGGACAACGATGTCCCACGGGTTGCTCGGTGGATCGACGAAGAAGAACTTGACCTGCAACACCAAACAGGCGATGCCTCTGCTAGTCTAGACTCTGAGGGAGCCGACGACGACGATCGCAGTGCAAATGAAGCAGGGCCTTCACGGAGACTGGTGGGTGATTTACGTGTCATACGGCTTCGCACTTTCCCTGATTCATACTTTTGCCTTTGCTGAAGCAATCTCTCCAAGACGGTCAGCATGTCCCCTTCGTCTCGTGTCTAGGTAATTGATGGCACATTGCAGACCTCTCTACCCTGCCTCTCGGAACACTTCGGAGTGCCCAGCGTTCTCTCGCCCAAGCACAAGCACTCAGCGACTCCGAGTCTAACTCTGAGGAAAAATCGCAGGATGATCTGAGCACGCCGGAGGATGACGACTCATTCCCTCACCCAGCCAGAGGCAATGACAAGGAGAGGCTAGATCAACCGTCCAAACTAAAGCATGCCATAACTAAACGAGCAAATAAGCACGCGTAGGCACACCATCTCTTCCTGTCATGTGTTCCACAACATATCCATCCTACAGCCCTGTCGAAGTAACTTCTAAACGCCCGGTTAGCCGTCGCAGGGTAGTCGTTGACGACACACTTCCGGTACGTGTTTCAACTGTCGAGCTTAATCCTCAACATATATTTGCTATCAGAAACCAAGAGACCCACGTTTCATCCATGCCGTGGGTCGTTACGATCCTTCCAAATTCAAACAACAGTACGACTTCCTGTCGGGTCTACGCAACGATGAACTCTTGACGCTCCGTGAGCACATGAAACGCGCACAAAAACTCCTTGCAAATTCTCCCTCGCATCTGAGGACCGAGCGTGAAGAAGAAGTGCATCGGCTTGAGCATGCGGTGAAGAGGGCGGAGAGCGCTGTCAACTTGGACAATCGGGAGCGCGTAGAATCCAAAGCGATACAAACTGCCGAACAGGAAGAAAAAGAGAAGCGAAAGCAAGGAAAAGCTGGATGGTGGATGAAACGATGTAAGCCCTGTAGACAACCTCAGCCTCGCCCGCCATTCTCATGCTTCAATGTCCACAGCCGAAAAGAAGGCACTCTTAACAAAAGCCCGCCTAGATGCCATTGCATCAGTTGGTGGAAAGCTGGCAGTGAAGAAGGCAGTAGAGAAAAAACAAAAGAAGATTAGCCAAAGGGAGAAAAGATTGCGACCGTTTCCCCGGAGTGAAGGAACGGATCGGTCAGATGAGAAGAGAAGACGTCCAGTAGGCTCAGTTGACGCAGGAAGAGATGTGAAGCGACGTAGGGTGATGTAGTTTCAGGGGAGCTTCTACTTTCAACCATGGCTACCACGCTGAGCCGCCAGCATACCATCACACAGCTTGGTTCATGCAGTGGTATGTATTATTTGATTGCCTGTGGTAATTGGTTGCGACTTCAAGTTCACTATCAGAATGCACCGGTAAGTGAACGCCCGACAAGATGGAAAAAAATGATGGGTATACTAGAGGTGATTGAGAGGTAGATGTCTAGAAAATATGGCAAGGAACTAAGGAGATGCTGTCGTAATGCCGGATAAAATGTCCTCCTGTTCATACAACGGTAGGTAAACGCCAAGATGTATTTGTGCCAAACGGGAAAGTCGCTCTGCGAGTGATCGTATCTCGTCGGCAAGAGGCTCCATGCCAGAAGCCAAGCTTGGAGGTGTACAAGCCCCATTTTCAGCAGTCTTGATGTGAGAGGGTAAGGTGTCTCTTGGTGGATAGGTAACGGCAAGAACTTGATTGAATACCGAATCACGGATTCTGTTCTTGAGCATCGTGCTGAGTACCGAGTTCGGCCGTACATGCGCTTCGCACCACCGTTCGGCAAGTTTTAGCACACGTTCATCCGGAGCGTGGAAAGGTGGCATATGACTGTCTGCGGACGAGTGTGGGCGAGCAGAAGAACCAACTTGCGCCTCTTTGGCACGGTGTGCAACCTGGAGCACGATATCTTGCTTAATCTTGCTCCATTTCTCGCGGTCGGTATCGGAAATAGAAGATTGTTCCATGTTCCCATGTTTGAACCATTGCCCGAGATGCGAGGATGAGATATCTCGGATCTCCTTTTTGAGTTTGAGGAGCTCAGCGTCGCTTACGCGTGACTGATCTCGTGGAACGCTCGGCAGGTCGCCGGTATCCGAGAACACGAGTTGGCGGTACAGCAGCAAAAACATGGACATGGCGGCCGTGTCGGCCGCGTCAGCTGCTAGAACCAGCAGGCGTGCGCTGTCGAGATATGTGGTCTCGGGGTACAAAGGCAAGGGGCACATGGCTTGGATGGCGGCGGATGATGAGCTTTGCAGAGTTGATGGTGCGGGAGGTGGATCGAAAACGAGGTCAGTCAGGCCCTTGAGGACGCTGACGTATGCCTTCTGCGTGTGCGAAAGGCTGCCATAGTGGAACGATCCGGATGGGAAGGAAGGATGAACAAAAATAGGTGATGCGAGCAGCTGGCGGTGAGATGACTTGATCCATTCCCGTGTGACATCAAGGGATGAACACAATCCCTTGCGGCTTTTGAAAGCTTTGAGCTCATACTGACCCGAACTGTCAATGAGAAAAGGGCGCAGGGTTTGTAATTGATGGTTGGCAATGTCCTAATTTATACGTGAGCATGAAAAATGAGGAACCTGTGAGTGGACGAACGAGTTTCATGAGCTCCAAAATGTCAAGGCACATTCGCACTGCTTTGACGGCGTCCGCCTTACTGCCCCCACCTCCGGGCGCGCAGGCCCTCGCAACCTCGACCATAGCATCGACGGCTCGATCACGCATGGGTGCACAGTGACTCTTCAAAGTTTCACCGATGACGATGAAAAGGCCAGAGGGATCGAAAAGATTGTGTTGGAGTTCCTGGTGGATGAGGTCCGGGTCAAAAACGGATCGGAGATGCGCAGCTTGAGCAGCGTGTCTCTCGATCTGTGCTTGGAAAGTAGACGGATTAGCGTATGTGTCTGAGATACTTGTAAGGGGCTGGATGACGAGGAGGAGAACTTCCAAGAATTCTGTTAGCAGTAGGCGGATACGCGAGGGCATTCGAAGGGTGAGGACACGGCGGGATGTCGAATAGGTTAGGACGGGGTTTTGAGGTGGGAGGGGGACACGACGACAGACGCAGACACAGTCGGATGGCCTCCACTGCATATCAAAGGAGATGCACGTGCAAGCGTTTTCAAGTTCCTGTGCGACGGCACGCCAGTACTTGTCTGAGAGCTCGCGCTTTTTCCGACCAGAAGTGGGTCTGAACTGCAACCCGGCGTCGAAGAGGAGGTCGTGGCCTGTTTGAAATGAATGAGGGAGCCGGTAATAGATGTGAGAGAGGGGAGACGTACGAAGCTGTGGATTGCGCAGGATGGCGCTTAGATCCAGTTCCTTGAGCGTCTGACGATTAATCAACGGATGTAGGGAAGGGATATGTGGGGAGGTGAGATCTACATGCGGAAAGGGAGGTTGCAAAGCGGGGTGCAGGGTGTGTGCGGAGGGGAGGTGTTGGTCGATTCTGAGAGGGGGTGATTGAGGAGAGGAAGGGGAGGGGGAGGGGAGTTCGCGGTGGTCATGTCTTCGACGGGAACGCCGAGTGGGGGTGTGAGGGGACA